>JAOPHQ010001720.1:292500-294000 GCA_030340625.1 Merluccius polli | reverse complement strand
GAGTAGCACAGTAGATCTACACCTGCTGTATGAGACACACCTCTTTTTATATCATTTTACTTCCTCTTATATTTTATATGAATTTTTAATACATTTCATAATGTAAATATGAGCATTAAAGCTCAATAACTTCCAGGTCATGTGACCTATTGGCTCAAAATGAGTGTAGGACAGTAGATCTACACCTGCTGTATGAGACACACCTCTTTTTATAGCATTTCAACACTTCTCATATTTTATATGAATTTTGAATACATTTCATAATGTAAATATGAGCATTAAAGCTCAATAGCTTCCAGGTCATGTGACCTATTGGCTCAAAATGAGTGTAGGACAGTAGATGTACACCTGCTGTATGAGACACACCTCTTTTTATAGCATTTCAACACTTCTCATATTTTATATGAATTTTTAATACATTTCATAATGTAAATATGAGCATTAAAGCTCAATAGCTTCCAGGTCATGTGACCTATTGGCTCAAAATGAGTGTAGCACAGTAGATCTACACCTGCTGTATGAGACACACCTCTTTTTATAGGATTTTAACACTTCTCATATTTTTTAATGAATTTTTAATACATTTCATAATGTAAATATGAGCATTAAAGCTCAATAACTTCCAGGTCATGTGACCTATTGGCTCAAAATTAGTGTAGGACAGTAGATCTACACCTGCTGTATGAGACACACCTCTTTTTATAGGATTTTAACACTTCTCATATTTTTTAATGAATTTTTAATACATTTCATAATGTAAATATGAGCATTAAAGCTCAATAACTTCCAGGTCATGTGACCTATTGGCTCAAAATTAGTGCAGGATCATACTTGTTTTATGAGACACAACTCTTACTTCCCCCCCCCCCCCCCCCCCCCCCCCCCCCCCCGCTCAACAATCGCGCAGGAGGGGGCCCCAAAAGATCAAATTCTGCTTAGGGCCCCCACAAGGCTTGGGCCGGCCCTGGTCCTGACCATGTCTACATGCCTAAATGCATTGAGTTGCTGCCATGTGATTGGCTGATTAGAAATTTGCGTTAACGAGCAGTTGGACAGGTGTACCTAATAAAGTGGCCGGTGAGTATATATATGGTCCGTGTACGAAGTATAATTCATTTACAGTTGTTCACGTTGTATAATGAAAAAGGCCAGTTTCGGGGGTATTGCGTAATTTCATTGTCCGAGACGTGCAATGCAATTCAGCGCGCCAAAGCGTCAGCTTGTTCCATTATCCAAGTTGTACAATGAAAATTGAACAAGGAAGTGGAGAGCCGGAAACAGAGACAGCTCGCCTTCAAAGTAAAGCTCGCCTTATAAGTAAAAGTCGTGCGTTTTGAAGCGTGAATTTAATTTAAGGAGCGCTAAACTAAATAAATAAACAAATAGCCTCAATCAGGGGTCTTCAACGTTTTCCAGGCCAAGGACCCCCAAACTGATAGAGAGATGGAGCGGGGACCCCCTACTTATGTTGTGTAAAATTGTGTTTTATATTAAACTGGT
>JAOPHQ010001720.1:112500-290000 GCA_030340625.1 Merluccius polli | reverse complement strand
TGCTACACACATAGGCGTAGATTACGGGGGACATGTCCCCACCACTATTCATAATTTTAGATTTTGTCCCCACCACTTGACCACTAAAAATGTGCAAACCAATTGCGACCGAAAAAATCCCCACATACTCCGAAACCGTCAAGTCTAAATCATGCGATAGGCGCGATGACATCCTCACAGCATTCACACCGGCTGTGTGTGGACTCGAGTCCGCGGTTGGGTCCGCGGCCGGGTCCGCGGTTGGCGGGTCCGGTGCTCGGTGCTGGGTCCGCGGCCGGGTCCCCCCCCCCCCGTTGACAATCGCGCCCCCCCCCCCCCCCCCCCCCCCCCCGTTGACGGTTACATGCCGCTATTCCGACATGCCGCTACTTAGACATTGACGTCTAGTGGTCGGAGTGGCGGCATTAATATTATTTTCCAAGCGTCCCACTACTGCGACAATTTTTTTCCCCCATTGTCTGAGTAGCGGCACTTTACTTTTTTTCAAACGTCCTGCCATTCCGACATGAGGCCATTATTTGTCATTATCATTGTACTTTAAATTAATTAATTAATGTGATTTGTTCTGGACTTAGCATACACGCAGCTTATGCATGGGTGTGACAAATACATGGGAAAACAATTTCTAAAAAGAGCCAATCATCCAACTTCGAGGCTGCCCCTAGTTGGTAATATATAGGACTAGCCTATCCATATCAAATCCAAAAGCAACAATCTTCATAACAAAATCAGAGTATCCTTTTCAAAAAATATTATTTCGCCGTTCTTAAATTAGGCTTCCACAGCGCAAAAAAGGTAGGCCTACACCTTGAAACTTTGTTCAATCAACTTAAAGTCCGATTAAACTTCATTCAAAGGCAGTCCATAATTCTAATTAAATTGATTTCTAACGAACAAGTCCAAATTTCAGGTCCTAGAGCTTTATTCGTGCTTCTTCTTATATATTTTTAAGTAGACTGCTGGCCTGCACGCACAGAGTTTGTTTGATGCATGGAGTTTCAACCTTTTCCCCCTGAGAGCTGAATAAAAATGAGGAGAGCTCCCTGTCTTTTACATAATGTGTAGGCCTAACATTTATTCACATGGCCGGTTCAAAATCACCTAGTTTTTGACTGAAATGTGTGCCGATATCAATTATTGTGAAAAACATTGTTTGGAGTAGAGGTCTGCACTCGCGATGCAAATGGAAGCTCATTGCGGGTGCGGGCGGGATGATAGAGGTAGGCCTACATTTATTCTATATTAATAACTATTATTATTATTATTATTATTCTATTGCACTTTCTATGAAAAGTAGGCCTAATTGTCTTAATAGCGGTACCAAAAAAGATCGGATGCGGGCGGGATGATAGAGGTAGGCCTACATTTATGCTATATTAATAACTATTAATATTATTCTATTGCACTTTCTATGAAAAGTAGGCCTAATTGTCATATTAATAACTATTATTATTATTATTCTATTGCACTTTCTATGAAAAGTAGGCCTAATTGTCGTAATAGCGGTACCAAATTGTCGTAATAGCGGTACCAAAAAAGATCGGATTAGGGGCATGTCTAAATAGAGGCATGTCGTAATGACGGGATGTCGTAATGGAGGGTTGTCGTAATAACGGGCTGTCGTAATAAAGGGCGGACCCCCCCGTTGACAATCGCGCCCCCCCCTCCCCCCCCCCCCCCCCCCCCCCCCCGTCGACAATCGCGCCGAATTTTGTTCCCACTCCAGCCCTGGGGCCTCATGTACGAAGGTTGCGTACGCACAAAAACGTGGCGTGTGCGGTGCCTCACGTCAACTTCATGGCTGGCGTACGCACGTTTCTACAGCTATTGTTCCTTTGGCGACACTTATAGGTGACGCTGGGAAACTGTTAATAATGTCAAAAACAATTAGTCATCAGAGTGATGTGCACGTCAGAGACACACTTATGAACAATTAACACACCCACCGTGTTTGCAATTATACGGGTGGATATAAACGCATGCGCAATGTGATGAAGAAAATGGTATTACCGATGGCAGCGTTAGCGTTGTTAGAGGACCTTGCAAATGGTGCAATCCGACGTGAGCGAGTATTTAGGGAACGCGAGGATTTACTTGCAAACGATGACAAGTGGCTCATCAGCCGATTTCGAATGTGCGACAAAGTATGCGAAGTATGCGGGAGTTAATAGCGTTACGGAATTTGCTCAGAAACAGCGCCACCTAGTGGTCTTCCAAGTGTGCGGCATGAAAGTGACGCATAGAATATATTCCTCCGCTTCACCTCCACCTTCAGATCCGACCACTTCTTCTTCCCCTGTGTGTGTGCGCTGCTCGGACCCCACGGGTCACACACACGCTCCCACTCATCTCCTTCCTCTTCATATTGATCCCTGCTGACGGGACCGGAGAGAATCTCCCTCCGCGGCTCCACGTCATTCACCACAATCTCCAACTCGGACTCTGTGAAATGTCTTTTCTTTCCTTTGTTCATGCTTGTGTTACACCCATAGAGTGCAAGTTGACTCAAGGGTTGGCATATTTTAGAAAAGATGTTATTCTGAAAGAATCAATTAAACAAAAAGACAAGTGAGTCGGCTGGTCTTCAGTGGCTTCATGGTCCCGGTTAACTGCCGACTGAAGAACGCAGCGCAGCCCACCGTTTATATAGCCGCGGGTGGTCTCGTGCCTTTAATAATAATAATAATAATAATAATAATAATAATAATAATAATGCTTAAAATTGAATGGGGGGCGTCTGTAAAAATGCCAAATAAAGTCCATACATATAAAATAACACATTTAAGTAAGTGGCAATAATATATAAATATCCGCTGTGCCACACTTGCTTGTTTTATCTGATCGGATAGAGGTGAATCCCAGGTCCAGGGTCTATTTACATAGATTTGCATATTTAAATGGGGGCGTGGACAGGGAGGAGTTTGCCACATCTGAACGTGCGCTCAGTTCCACGTTGATCGGGATGTACTAAAGAAACGCGCTCGGATCCATGCGTACGCACACTTTCATACATCTGAATTTATTTGTGCGTACGACATTTTCGGGGTTTTGGCGTACGCCAAAATCCACGCACAAATCCACGCAAGCCTTCGTACATGAGGCCCCTGGTCCCCACCACTTCTAAAACCAAACTGACGCCCTTGGCTACACAGGAATATAATGTAGAAAGAGCGCTGGCAGAACAAACCGCCAGGTGTGAACACGGCCTAGTGTATTTATTGTAAGTCGCTTTCCGACAAAGCGTCTGCTGAATGTAAATGTTTGGAGATGTTTGTTTGGAGATGTTTGTAGATGTTTGTTTGTAGATGTTTGTAGATCGCTGCCCAGCTGAGGCCAGAGTGACTCATTGTGAAGTGAGAACTTGAATATCATCCCAGGCTTCAGAGCCGAGAGGTTTGGGTGGAGATGTGCTGATGGAGTCGCAGCGCTTCAACACCACTAACATTTATTTTACCACAAATGTGCATCAATTGACTTTAATATAAATGCAATCCATATAAATGTAGTCAGGCTAAAGCCTTCAGCCCATGATTGACACACTGGTGGCCGTGACGTACATCAACGGCGACCTGACTCCCTCCCAGATAGTGACGTAGATCAATGGCGACCTGACTCCCTCCCAGATAGTGACGTAGATCAATGGCGACCTGACTCCCTCTTGGATAAAACAAGGATTTACAAATTGTTTGTAAATCACGTCGCCGTCGCTGGTCGGGTGTAGGACTGTCGCCATTCGAGGCGCCTTTCTCCGGTGGTGCTCGCGTTTCGTACTGGGCCTGGGTATGTAAACTGGTTTTATACTGGGCCTGGGTATGTAAACTGGTTTTATACTGGGCCTGGGTATGTAAACTGGTTTTATGCTGGGCCTGGGTATGTAAACTGTCTTTATACTGGGCCTGGGTATGTAAACTGTTTTTATACTGGGCCTGGGTATGTAAACTGGTTTTATACTGGGCCTGGGTATGTAAACTGGTTTTATACTGGGCCTGGGTATGTAAACTGTCTTTATACTGGGCCTGGGTATGTCAACTGGTTTTATACTGGGCCTGGGTATGTAAACTGTTTTTATGCAACCTTAGGTTCTCTCCTTGTGTGCTACTGGTTTGCCTTCCAGGTAGCCTGTGACTGTAACCATGGCTACTAGAGTAAACATAGCTTATATGTTGTCAACGGAACGATTAAGCTATAAGGAGTGAATGATTTCATGACCCCTTTCCCGTAGTTTAGTTCTAGCTTTAAACAGCTGGGTTTAGCTTTAACTGTGGCTTTAGCGTACATCGCTAACGTATTCTAACGTATAACATTTCTGTCTCCGGTCTAATGTCTGCCTCGCTGTATCGTAGTGTTGTACTCCCGTTCCCGGTGGGTAGCAGGATGCATGGAGGTCGCCCTGCCGTTCCCGGTGGGTAGTAGGATGCATGGAGGTCGCCCTGCCGGTCCCGGTGGGTAGCAGGATGCATGGAGGTCGCCCTGCCGTTCCCGGTGGGTAGCAGGATGCATGGAGGTCGCCCTGACGTTCCCGGTGGGTAGTGGGATGCATGTCGCCCTGACGTTCCCGGTGGGTAGCAGGATGCATGGAGGTCGCCCTGCCGTTCCCGGTGGGTAGTAGGATGCATGGAGGTCGCCCTGCCGGTCCCGGTGGGTAGTGGGATGCATGAATGTCGCCCTGCCGGTCCCGGTGGGTAGCAGGATGCATGGAGGTCGCCCTGCCGTTCCCGGTGGGTAGTAGGATGCATGGAGGTCGCCCTGCCGTTCCCGGTGGGTAGCAGGATGCATGGAGGTCGCCCTGACGTTCCCGGTGGGTAGTGGGATGCATGTCGCCCTGACGTTCCCGGTGGGTAGCAGGATGCATGGAGGTCGCCCTGCCGTTCCCGGTGGGTAGTAGGATGCATGGAGGTCGCCCTGCCGGTCCCGGTGGGTAGTGGGATGCATGAATGTCGCCCTGCCGGTCCCGGTGGGTAGGATGCAGGAGTCCCCTGCCGTTCCCGGTGGTAGTAGGATGCATGGAGGTCGCCCTGCCGTTCCCGGTGGGTAGTAGGATGCATGGAGGTCGCCCTGCCGTTCCCGGTGGGTAGTAGGATGCATGGAGGTCGCCCTGCCGTTCCCGGTGGGTAGTGGGATGCATGGAGGTCGCCCTGCCGGTCCCGGTGGGTAGTGGGATGCATGGAGGTCGCCCTGACGGTCCCGGTGGGTAGTGGGATGCATGGAGGTCGCCCTGACGTTCCCGGTGGGTAGCAGGATGGATGTCGCCCTGACGGTCCCGGTGGGTAGTGGGATGCATGGAGGTCGCCCTGACGTTCCCGGTGGGTAGTGGGATGCATGGAGGTCGCCCTGACGGTCCCGGTGGGTAGCAGGATGCATGTCGCCCTGCCGTTCCCGGTGGGTAGTAGGATGCATGGAGGTCGCCCTGCCGTTCCCGGTGGGTAGTAGGATGCATGGAGGTCGCCCTGCCGTTCCCGGTGGGTAGTAGGATGCATGGAGGTCGCCCTGACGTTCCCGGTGGGTAGTAGGATGCATGGAGGTCGCCCTGACGTTCCCGGTGGGTAGCGGGATGCATGGAGGTCGCCCTGCCGTTCCCGGTGGGTAGTGGGATGCATGGAGGTCGCCCTGCCGTTCCCGGTGGGTAGCAGGATGCATGGAGGTCGCCCTGCCGTTCCCGGTGGGTAGCAGGATGCATGGAGGTCGCCCTGACGTTCCCGGTGGGTAGTAGGATGCATGGAGGTCGCCCTGACGTTCCCGGTGGGTAGTGGGATGCATGTCGCCCTGCCGTTCCCGGTGGGTAGTAGGATGCATGGAGGTCGCCCTGACGTTCCCGGTGGGTAGTGGGATGCATGTCGCCCTGCCGTTCCCGGTGGGTAGTAGGATGCATGGAGGTCGCCCTGATGTTCCCGGTGGGTAGTAGGATGCATGTCGCCCTGCCGTTCCCGGTGGGTAGTAGGATGCATGGAGGTCGCCCTGCCGTTCCCGGTGGGTCGTAGGATGCATGGAGGTCGCCCTGACGTTCCCGGTGGATAGTGGGATGCATGGAGGTCGCCCTGCCGTTCCCGGTGGGTAGTAGGATGCATGGAGGTCGCCCTGCCGTTTCCGGTGGGTAGTGGGATGCATGGAGGTCGCCCTGCCGGTCCCGGTGGGTAGTGGGATGCATGGAGGTCGCCCTGACGGTCCCGGTGGGTAGTGGGATGCATGGAGGTCGCCCTGCCGTTCCCGGTGGGTAGCAGGATGGATGTCGCCCTGACGGTCCCGGTGGGTAGTGGGATGCATGGAGGTCGCCCTGACGTTCCCGGTGGGTAGTGGGATGCATGGAGGTCGCCCTGACGGTCCCGGTGGGTAGCAGGATGCATGGAGGTCGCCCTGCCGTTCCCGGTGGGTAGTAGGATGCATGGAGGTCGCCCTGACGTTCCCGGTGGGTAGTAGGATGCATGGAGGTCGCCCTGCCGTTCCCGGTGGGTAGTAGGATGCATGGAGGTCGCCCTGCCATTCCCGGTGGGTAGTAGGATGCATGGAGGTCGCCCTGCCGTTCCCGGTGGGTAGTAGGATGCATGGAGGTCGCCCTGACGTTCCCGGTGGGTAGTAGGATGCATGGAGGTCGCCCTGACGTTCCCGGTGGGTAGTGGGATGCATGGAGGTCGCCCTGCCGTTCCCGGTGGGTAGTAGGATGCATGGAGGTCGCCCTGACGTTCCCGGTGGGTAGTAGGATGCATGGAGGTCGCCCTGACGTTCCCGGTGGGTAGTGGGATGCATGTCGCCCTGCCGTTCCCGGTGGGTAGTAGGATGCATGGAGGTCGCCCTGCCGTTCCCGGTGGGGTAGTAGGATGCATGGAGGTCGCCCTGCCGTTCCCGGTGGGTAGTAGGATGCATGGAGGTCGCCCTGACGTTCCCGGTGGGTAGTAGGATGCATGGAGGTCGCCCTGACGTTCCCGGTGGGTAGTGGGATGCATGGAGGTCGCCCTGCCGTTCCCGGTGGGTAGTGGGATGCATGGAGGTCGCCCTGCCGTTCCCGGTGGGTAGCAGGATGCATGGAGGTCGCCCTGCCGTTCCCGGTGGGTAGCGGGATGCATGGAGGTCGCCCTGACGTTCCCGGTGGGTAGTAGGATGCATGGAGGTCGCCCTGACGTTCCCGGTGGGTAGTGGGATGCATGTCGCCCTGCCGTTCCCGGTGGGTAGTAGGATGCATGGAGGTCGCCCTGACGTTCCCGGTGGGTAGTGGGATGCATGTCGCCCTGCCGTTCCCGGTGGGTAGTAGGATGCATGGAGGTCGCCCTGATGTTCCCGGTGGGTAGTAGGATGCATGTCGCCCTGCCGTTCCCGGTGGGTAGTAGGATGCATGGAGGTCGCCCTGCCGTTCCCGGTGGGTCGTAGGATGCATGGAGGTCGCCCTGCCGTTCCCGGTGGGTAGTGGGATGCATGGAGGTCGCCCTGCCGTTCCCGGTGGGTAGTGGGATGCATGGAGGTCGCCCTGCCGGTCCCGGTGGGTAGTGGGATGCATGGAGGTCGCCCTGACGGTCCCGGTGGGTAGTGGGATGCATGGAGGTCGCCCTGCCGTTCCCGGTGGGTAGCAGGATGGATGTCGCCCTGACGGTCCCGGTGGGTAGGGGGATGCATGGAGGTCGCCCTGACGTTCCCGGTGGGTAGTGGGATGCATGGAGGTCGCCCTGACGGTCCCGGTGGGTAGCAGGATGCATGGAGGTCGCCCTGCCGTTCCCGGTGGGTAGTAGGATGCATGGAGGTCGCCCTGCCGTTCCCGGTGGGTAGTAGGATGCATGGAGGTCGCCCTGCCGTTCCCGGTGGGTAGTAGGATGCATGGAGGTCACCCTGCCGTTCCCGGTGGGTAGTAGGATGCATGGAGGTCGCCCTGCCATTCCCGGTGGGTAGTAGGATGCATGGAGGTCGCCCTGCCGTTCCCGGTGGGTAGTAGGATGCATGGAGGTCGCCCTGACGTTCCCGTGGGTAGTAGGATGCATGGAGGTCGCCCTGACGTTCCCGGTGGGTAGTGGGATGCATGGAGGTCGCCCTGCCGTTCCCGGTGGGTAGTAGGATGCATGGAGGTCGCCCTGACGTTCCCGGTGGGTAGTAGGATGCATGGAGGTCGCCCTGACGTTCCCGGTGGGTAGTGGGATGCATGTCGCCCTGCCGTTCCCGGTGGGTAGTAGGATGCATGGAGGTCGCCCTGACGTTCCCGGTGGGTAGTGGGATGCATGTCACCCTGCCGTTCCCGGTGGGTAGTAGGATGCATGGAGGTCGCCCTGATGTTCCCGGTGGGTAGTAGGATGCATGTCGCCCTGCCGTTCCCGGTGGGTAGTAGGATGCATGGAGGTCGCCCTGCCGTTCCCGGTGGGTCGTAGGATGCATGGAGGTCGCCCTGACGTTCCCGGTGGGTAGTGGGATGCATGGAGGTCGCCCTGCCAGTCCCGGTGGGTAGTGGGATGCATGTCGCCCTGACGTTCCCGGTGGGTAGCAGGATGCATGGAGGTCGCCCTGCCGTTCCCGGTGGGTAGTGGGATGCATGGAGGTCGCCCTGCCAGTCCCGGTGGGTAGTAGGATGCATGGAGGTCGCCCTGACGTTCCCGGTGGGTAGTAGGATGCATGGAGGTCGCCCTGACGTTCCCGGTGGGTAGCGGGATGCATGGAGGTCGCCCTGCCGTTCCCGGTGGGTAGTAGGATGCATGGAGGTCGCCCTGACGTTCCCGGTGGGTAGTGGGATGCATGTCGCCCTGCCGTTCCCGGTGGGTAGTAGGATGCATGGAGGTCGCCCTGACGTTCCCGGTGGGTAGTGGGATGCATGTCGCCCTGCCGTTCCCGGTGGGTAGTAGGATGCATGGAGGTCGCCCTGATGTTCCCGGTGGGTAGTAGGATGCATGTCGCCCTGCCGTTCCCGGTGGGTAGTAGGATGCATGGAGGTCGCCCTGCCGTTCCCGGTGGGTCGTAGGATGCATGGAGGTCGCCCTGACGTTCCCGGTGGGTAGTGGGATGCATGGAGGTCGCCCTGCCGTTCCCGGTGGGTAGTAGGATGCATGGAGGTCGCCCTGCCGTTCCCGGTGGGTAGTGGGATGCATGGAGGTCGCCCTGCCGGTCCCGGTGGGTAGTGGGATGCATGGAGGTCGCCCTGACGGTCCCGGTGGGTAGTGGGATGCATGGAGGTCGCCCTGCCGTTCCCGGTGGGTAGCAGGATGGATGTCGCCCTGACGGTCCCGGTGGGTAGTGGGATGCATGGAGGTCGCCCTGACGTTCCCGGTGGGTAGTGGGATGCATGGAGGTCGCCCTGACGGTCCCGGTGGGTAGCAGGATGCATGGAGGTCGCCCTGCCGTTCCCGGTGGGTAGTAGGATGCATGGAGGTCGCCCTGACGTTCCCGGTGGGTAGTAGGATGCATGGAGGTCGCCCCTGCCGTTCCCGGTGGGTAGTAGGATGCATGGAGGTCGCCCTGCCATTCCCGGTGGGTAGTAGGATGCATGGAGGTCGCCCTGCCGTTCCCGGTGGGTAGTAGGATGCATGGAGGTCGCCCCTGACGTTCCCGGTGGGTAGTAGGATGCATGGAGGTCGCCCTGACGTTCCCGGTGGGTAGTGGGATGCATGGAGGTCGCCCTGCCGTTCCCGGTGGGTAGTAGGATGCATGGAGGTCGCCCTGACGTTCCCGGTGGGGTAGTAGGATGCATGGAGGTCGCCCTGACGTTCCCGGTGGGTAGTGGGATGCATGTCGCCCTGCCGTTCCCGGTGGGTAGTAGGATGCATGGAGGTCGCCCTGCCGTTCCCGGTGGGTAGTAGGATGCATGGAGGTCGCCCTGCCGTTCCCGGTGGGTAGTAGGATGCATGGAGGTCGCCCTGACGTTCCCGGTGGGTAGTAGGATGCATGGAGGTCGCCCTGACGTTCCCGGTGGGTAGTGGGATGCATGGAGGTCGCCCTGCCGTTCCCGGTGGGTAGTGGGATGCATGGAGGTCGCCCTGCCGTTCCCGGTGGGGTAGCAGGATGCATGGAGGTCGCCCTGCCGTTCCCGGTGGGTAGCAGGATGCATGGAGGTCGCCCTGACGTTCCCGGTGGGTAGTAGGATGCATGGAGGTCGCCCTGACGTTCCCGGTGGGTAGTGGGATGCATGTCGCCCTGCCGTTCCCGGTGGGTAGTAGGATGCATGGAGGTCGCCCTGACGTTCCCGGTGGGTAGTGGGATGCATGTCGCCCTGCCGTTCCCGGTGGGTAGTAGGATGCATGGAGGTCGCCCTGATGTTCCCCGGTGGGTAGTAGGATGCATGTCGCCCTGCCGTTCCCGGTGGGTAGTAGGATGCATGGAGGTTGCCCTGCCGTTCCCGGTGGGTCGTAGGATACATGGAGGTCGCCCTGCCGTTCCCGGTGGGTAGTGGGATGCATGGAGGTCGCCCTGCCGTTCCCGGTGGGTAGTGGGATGCATGGAGGTCGCCCTGCCGGTCCCGGTGGGTAGTGGGATGCATGGAGGTCGCCCTGACGGTCCCGGTGGGTAGTGGGATGCATGGAGGTCGCCCTGCCGTTCCCGGTGGGTAGCAGGATGGATGTCGCCCTGACGGTCCCGGTGGGGTAGTGGGATGCATGGAGGTCGCCCTGACGTTCCCGGTGGGTAGTAGGATGCATGGAGGTCACCCTGCCGTTCCCGGTGGGTAGTAGGATGCATGGAGGTCGCCCTGCCATTCCCGGTGGGTAGTAGGATGCATGGAGGTCGCCCTGCCGTTCCCGGTGGGTAGTAGGATGCATGGAGGTCGCCCTGACGTTCCAGTGGGTAGTAGGATGCATGGAGGTCGCCCTGACGTTCCCGGTGGGTAGTGGGATGCATGGAGGTCGCCCTGCCGTTCCCGGTGGGTAGTAGGATGCATGGAGGTCGCCCTGACGTTCCCGGTGGGTAGTAGGATGCATGGAGGTCGCCCTGACGTTCCCGGTGGGTAGTGGGATGCATGTCGCCCTGCCGTTCCCGGTGGGTAGTAGGATGCATGGAGGTCGCCCTGACGTTCCCGGTGGGTAGTGGGATGCATGTCACCCTGCCGTTCCCGGTGGGTAGTAGGATGCATGGAGGTCGCCCTGATGTTCCCGGTGGGTAGTAGGATGCATGTCGCCCTGCCGTTCCCGGTGGGTAGTAGGATGCATGGAGGTCGCCCTGCCGTTCCCGGTGGGTCGTAGGATGCATGGAGGTCGCCCTGACGTTCCCGGTGGGTAGTGGGATGCATGGAGGTCGCCCTGCCAGTCCCGGTGGGTAGTGGGATGCATGTCGCCCTGACGTTCCCGGTGGGTAGCAGGATGCATGGAGGTCGCCCTGCCGTTCCCGGTGGGTAGTGGGATGCATGGAGGTCGCCCTGCCGGTCCCGGTGGGTAGTAGGATGCATGTCGCCCTGACGTGGTTCTGTCCTTCCATGCTGGTTTGGTCTGGGCCTCCTTGTGGGTAGCCAGCATAAGTGAAGGCAAGTGAATCACCAATATTGTGGGACACTGTTAACCCCTGGGTAGCTACAGGGCTATTGCTGCTGAGAGTGTTTTATGGGCAATGTGTGGGTTTTTAGTCATTTAAAATAAAAGTGTACGTGTCCTAGAAGGTGTGCCATACTGTGCAAAATATTCATTCTATTTCTCTCCTTTTAGATCACAGCAGCAGTTGCCCACATGTCAGCTTGACCACTGTTTTCCCCTGTTTAATTTTGTGTTTGGTTATTTAGCTAGTTGGTGTACAGCCACCTTTGTTGTGTCTACTGTGTTTGTATTTTGGTTTATTTATTCATTGGCTCTTTCCTTGCCGTCCCTGGTCCAGCTGACCAGTGTATTTTGAAGCAGCCACTGTTGCACGTCCCCGGTGGAGACAAGGGCTGCTTAGTTACATTCCCCTCTTTATTTTAACTCTTCCCCTACCTGGTATGTCATATTTGTTTATTCTAATTTCTTTGAATGTGATGCTGACCCAGGAGACTTAATGTTGACATCTAGGCTACATGGTGGGAATTAGTGAATGGTAGTATTCTGCCCCTAGTTTCAGTGTGAACACGCCCTAGCGGCCGAGTGTGGTAGTGAACCCGGCTATTCATATAGCCCCTTTTTCCAAGTACCCCTGACTGCAGCCCGCAGACGGAGCCCACATGGAGGGGGCGGGCACTCAGTCCACATGGAGGGGGCGGGCACTCAGTCCACATGGAGGGGGCGGGCACTCAGTCCACATGGAGGGGGCGGGCACTCAGTTCACATTGAGGACTGGTCAAACAGCATCTTTCTTCTTTCGTTTCTGATCTGAAATAGGGGTTATGCGCAACATACTTCCGCATTCTGCGAAACAGGTCTCATCATATCCAGTTCAGGTCCGCTGTACCGCGCTCACATTATTTTATTTATTAATCCACACTTCCAGACCGTCAACGGGGCTTCAGGATAATGTGTCCGAGGAGAGCAGCCCTCTCCCGGACACACTCGCTAGCTTTTACCGCTGTTTTTTTTTCCACCTCACTGAGGAAGGCGTCAGTGTGTTCCCCACCCCGTTGAGACAGTTTGTTCTTTGTTCGTTCTACTCTTTATTGATTTATCTTTTATGTTAATAGTTTACAATCTATTATTTTTTAATTGTTTTGTTGAATAAAACGACTGTTGCTAGTGCTCCTGTGATTGGTGTAACTTAATGTGCTTCACACATGTACCTTTTCATTATGTCTGTTGAGGTTACATTTTTTGCCCTTAGATGTGGTCACTTCGTTATTCCTCACATTACATCTGTTAAGGTCATACCTTGGTAGGCCTATTAATACTGAGTAAAAAAGAAAAAGATCACTAGGGGGCACTATTTCAGTTTGTGAATTTGAGACAGGTCAAGAACAAGGCACTGTGATTTAAACATGGAGCAACGGCGAACGGTTGTAACGTGAACTCTAAGTGGAACCTTAATAATAATAGTCCATGAGTGGAACAGCTAAGCGAAATAAAATAAACAAGAGAAAATGTATTTGCAAGTCGTTTAGGCTTTGCTTAACTTTATAATAGGTCCATGGTACGCAGCAAGAAAGATACCCAGTCACAATACCCCCTTGCCATCTGTTTGTATAATTTAATTAACAGCGTGGGCTCCCGCTAGCTTAACATAGTATTACCGTTTACTCTTGCATTAACAAGAGCAGCGGAAATCTGCTCAATCGTCAATGTGGGCGGAGTGCCCGCCCCCTCGATGTGGACTGAGTGCCCGCCCCCTCTATGTGGACTGAGTGCCCGCCCCCCTCCATGTGGACTGAGTGCCCGCCCCTCCATGTGGGCGGAGTGCCCGCCCCCTCCATGTGGACTGAGTGCCCGCCCCCTCCATGTGGACTGAGTGCCCGCCCCCCTCCATGTGGGCGGAGTGCCCGCCCCCTCCATGTGGACTGAGTGCCCGCCCCCTCCATGTGGACTGAGTGCCCGCCCCCCTCCATGTGGACTGAGTGCCCGCCCCCTCCATGTGGACTGAGTGCCCGCCCCCTCCATGTGGACTGAGTGCCCGCCCCCTCCATGTGGGCGGAGTGCCCGCCCCCTCCATGTGGACTGAGTGCCCGCCCCCTCCATGTGGGCTCCGTCTGCGGGCTGCAGTCAGGGGCTTCTCCCTTTTTCTGCGTGATATCCCTCACCTGAGTGACGGTTGTTGTGTAAACACGTATGGTGGAAGGTTGTATTCCGCCCCCAGTTTGCAGTGTGAACACGCCCTAGTGGCTGAGTGTGGTAGTGAACCCTATACTTGTATACCCCTTTACTGTGTAGTATCCCTCACCTGAGTGACGTTTACCGTGTGACCACCTATGGTGGAATATTTACCACAAATTATTTCTACTGTGATGTAGTAGCCTCCCTGGGTCGGCCCGTAGCCCCAGGTACGATCGTTTATGTTTTTTCTTTCTTTGATTTGTTTTTTTTTTTGTATGACTCAGTCTGACACTGTATGCCTGCCTTTCTGGCAGGTCCCATGTACTAGAAAATAAAATAAAACAACTTGATTACAACAGCCTGTGTTTGTATCCATTTAATTGGATGACCTGTGATAACCCCTGATTACATAAAATTCACACAACACAACTCAAAAAGAAACATTTCATTCTTCATCCCAAAATGCAGTATTGTGATTATATTATCCTGAGCACAATAAGTCTGATTTCTTTAAATTAAAATAGAAAATGTTAAAAATCCTAAAAGAGAAGACGGGTCAGGACTGTGCCATTGTGTGGCGGTACAGGGGTGTTGGGCTGGCCCATGCCCAGGGGGTGCAGGTTCAGCCCACCCGGCAGGAGTGGCTGTCGTCTGGGGGGTCAGGGAGCGAGCGGAGGAACCCCTCCCAGTCCGGCGGGGTCAGGGGCAGATCCACCTGGAAGTGGTCCCAGAACCTGTGGAGGAGGACCGCAGGGGGAGTGATCTCCACTGGTTTCTGTGCTGGTCTTTTTGGTCCTTCTTTCCCAACATTAATGAACCAGAGATGCTCTCACACTTCTTGGGGATTCTCAGGGGAACCTTGCGAGGTCGGTTCCTCACCTGTGGAGATCGGTTCCTCACCTGTGGTGGTAGATGTCCGGGTCTCTGCTGATGCGGTTCTGGAAGCCGATGTACAGCGAGTCCCAGAGCAGACCGTTCAGGACCACGTACCGCATCACCCCCACCCGGTTCCTGATCTGGAAACACCACACAGCGGTCAGAACCACCGGCCCACAGGTGGTGGAGGAGGTGAAGGTGGTGATGGTGGAGGTGGTGGTGGTAGAGCGAGTGGTGGTAGAAGAGGAGGTGGATGAAGTGGTGCTAGAGGAGGTGGTGGTGGTGTGTGTGTGTGTGTGTGTGTGTGTGTGTGTGTGTGTGTGTAGATGTGTGTGTGCATGTACCTCCAGGTAATTGTGCTCTCTGATTGGGTCGGCTCAGTGGGAACGTCAAGTCCTGGAAGTCCACCAGGTAGTCCCACCCATCGGCCAGCGGCGCAAAGTCCTCGTCGGTTTCGATCACCTGGTCGCCGTGGAAACGGAGACAACACGCGCCCGGTGTCAGGTGTGTGTTAACCCATCGGAGCAGCATCTCCAACACACGACTTCATGACTTCATATTAGGGCGGGCAAAATTGCTCAAAATGACATTCGAATATTCCCTCTAAAAACATATTCGAATATCTATATTTGCGCATTACGTCAATAACAGGACAAACTAATACAACGAGACATATTTGTATAGGTAGTGTATTTAAGTTTAAACATATTTGGCAACATATTACCTACACAAAAATAAATGAACTAATGGCCAAGACCGCAGACCTCGCTGTCGCTCGCTTTCTTTTTCAACCCCCCCCCCCCCCCCCCCCCCACACACACACACACACACTCTCCCCCCCCCACTCTCTGTGCATAGTGGTGTAAATAAACAACAGCAATAAACTAATGCTGAGTGCTGATCAAGAGTTTTGTGCAAGCAATCCCGACTCCTGTCCTGTCCCAAACACGGCGGGAGGCTTCATTCAGTGAAACAAATATAATATTAATTGAAGTTTACGCCCACCTCGCAAAGCAGAAGGAACGCCGCGGCGGCGCGCGCGTGTTTTTCCACATTCGAATATTAATTTTCACCTTCGAATGTTTTTAAAAACTATTCGAATATATTTGAATTCTGAATATTTGTTTGCAGCCCAACTTCATATGAACAAATAAAACTTGACAATAATCACTTGACACTTGTGTTGTTATATGCAGGCGGTTACCCGGACGACCAGGTTGTAGTTTCTGAAGCCGGCCCAGGTGTAGTACTGCTGGACCCAGGCCAGATGTTTGAACACCTGGGAGCCCACGGCGGAGCGGAGCTCCTGGTCGTAGCGCTGGAAGTCCCAGCGGTCCTTGTAGACCGGCGTCCCGGGCGGCGGCGCGCGAACCGCGTCGCTGGAGCACAGCACAGGTTACACACACACACACACACACACACACCGCAACACACACACACACACACACACACACACACACACACACACACACACATGAAAGACTGCAGCACAGACCTGTCTGTACTGGGAACAGAAGCAGCGTCTGGTTTAGTAGTATAAAGTAGTAGGCCTATATAGTAGTATAAAGTAGTATATAGTAGTATATAGTAGTATAAAGTAGTATATAGTAGTATATAGGACCTATATAGTAGTATATAGTAGTAGTACACTCTAAGAAATGCTGGGTTAAAAACAACCCAATCTTAACCCAGCTGCTGGTTTAATATAGGACCGACCAAGCGTTGAGTTAGGATAACCCAACCAAATGGGTTGAAAGTTTAACCCAACATGTTGGGTTACCCGGTAACCCAGACTGCTGGGTAATTTTAACAAAAGCTTTTGGTTATATTTATACCACAGATGAGTTACTTTGCTAACCCAGTATTTTGGTTGTATTGACTACATAATTGGGTTAACTAGTCAACAAGGTTGGGTTAAATTAATTTAATTCACAATTCAGTGATAATACTGAATACACTTATTTAATTTACCAAATATTAAATATATTCTTAATATTTCATACTATTTTTAAATCTGGCCTATGCACAGGTATGGAGTAATGAATAATGATCAGACCAAAAGGAAAGGAAAACAGTTTTTTTTTAATAACAAAAGTGAAAAAAAAACAATGATCATGTGCAAATCACAATAGTAACAACAGCAATATCAATAGCAACAATAACTCAATAATAACAAAATCTATAAGATGTCAGTTGGGCAGGATATACTGCGTTGCACACCCAAATCATTTAGAATAGTTTGTTGATGGCAAAGGACAAACCATTATCCTCTAGTGGGATGGCAACTTTGTCTTTCTCAGCGACGATGACGTAGTGGGCAGTGGCGTTGGGCTGATCGATGCACACAAGGTGGGGCTGATGATATCCCACCAGTCGCTCAGGAGGATTCAGAAGGCTGGAAATACTGGTTCCAATCTGGGGGTGAGAGGGTGGGGGTGGGTTGAGAAGAAAGGAATTAGACAAATGACTAGTTGCCCACCCATTCATATTCACATGATATACAGTCGTGGCCAAAAGTATTGGCACCTCTCCGAATTCAACACAAAATATCATAGTCTCGTCAATGTATGGGAGACACTGGCCATTACCAGCATTTGACTTTGATTCTCTCCCGTCATTCAGTCTGGCACACAGTCATTGGACTTTGATTACTGTAATGGGCTGAGGCTTGTCTGAAGTTTAAAATCATTGGAGTTCCCTTAACCAATCAATAACGTTTGGTTCAAACTCGGCGATCCCTGTTCGCTGATTGGGGCATTCAGATTCCATTAATCGCAAGCAACGAGCGCTTTGCCTTCGTTACGGAGCACAATCAATTGAGCGGAAGTATGTAGCTGGTATCACCAGGCTACGGTAATACATCCTCCTGCAAAATATCCACAAGACCTATCATAAATGTACACAAAGGAAACAAACCTACCGGCTTTATATCCAAGAGGTAGGCCAAAGCTGACTTTACACTGCATTTGCCGTAGCCTTTCCCTCTCCCTGATCAAGTTGGAGGCAGCAACTGGATGAGCTTTTGAAGTGCTTTATAGCAAGACGCTGTAACAACAACAAAACAATTTGGTTAGATCTTTAACTCAAGTCAGTTGTTTTGTAACACACCAGCTTGACAGAAAATCATCATAGGCCTACCGTCATTCTCAGGAACTGGTGGCAGGCCTGAAGGTTCACTCGCTGTGGATATTTTCAGAATATTTGGAACGATAATTGCTTCCCATTTTCGATTGAAGACATCAGCTTTACCAGGAAGCATCCTCCCAAATTCTGTATCAAACTATAGAACATTTTGATTAGAACTATAATAGGTTAAAAGTGTTTTATTCATTTCGATTTATTCATTTCAACTTTATTAAAATATTCTTACTCACCAAGTACGGCATGTCCACAAAGCGAGGATACTCGGCAACAATTTCCTCCACTGTTGGAGAACTTATGCTGCGTTCCAGGCAACCCGTAACTCGTGATTTCACGACTTCATACTCACGACTCACGACTTGTTAGCGTTCCAGGCAAGTTACGACTAACGAAGTCGTAACAAACAATCAAACCAACCTGCGGCTCTGTTTTGATGGTGTCCGCGCCACCAAGCCAGATCTGCTCACAGGTGCAATGACTTTTATGTTATTTTACTTACACAGCAGAGCTTGGATTTAACGTTAGTTGGCGATTGATAGCTGATAGCGATTGAATAAACATAAACATACACTTTAGTACTCCACACTCGTATGTGTTTTATTTTGATTACAATGTGAGGAATTACGTTACGTTGCCTATTCATGTCTATCTATGTATATTATCTCATCGTTGGTCACCGGTGTCTGCGGAGCATCAGCGGAAGCCATTGTTGTTTACGTTCGTGACGTCAAAAAACGAACTGGGAGTACATCGATCACATACGAGTTCACGGGTCGTGAGTTACGAGTTTGACTGCCGTTCCAGAGCACTTTCACGGGTAGGAGGTCGTGAATTCACGAGTTACGAGTTGCCTGGAACGCGCCATTAATCCAGTCTTCGGTTGGCATACGTTTTTTCCATGCCTTCTTTGATGGTGCTGATGTTTTCCTGACATGCTCTCATTCTTTTTATAATGCTCATCCATTCACCTACAGTGTTTCCAAAGACAAGTTCATGAAGACTAGCACTACAATTAACGTTTGCTGCCATAGTAGTAGCCATTATATAATGTAATGTAATGTTACCTAGCCAGTTAAAAACAAAGCAACCACAGGATGCCTAATATTCTGACTTTACCTGAGTAGTGCTATCCGTTGACAAAAAGGACTATAGCAAAAGTTCGCTAGCATGACTTTGTTAATAATCAACTGTGGTGGCTTCATTTTGCCCAAGCTTGCATAACGTTCATAAAAGGTTATCTTTTGAATATTGCGCATAAGATTCTGATTGGTTGGAGGGTGTAGGTTAAAAAGTGTGTTAACGTACACCTAGAAAAGACGTTGACGCTATGAAGACGCTATGGCCGCGTTGCTTAGCAACGCCTGCATACAGGAGATTTTAAATAGTCCGCTCGACTTGTAAAAATAAAAAAAAACTCACGATGTTAACTCTAAAACACATTAAAGTATTATTAATTGATTACATATTTCTTTCTTTCGTAAGTGACCATGGTATTAAGCGGGATAATGCTCTTCGAGGTGTCCATTAACAGAAATTAATGGACGACGCGCGTCGGACGGTTGCTTCCGCGAAGTCCATTCATTGCGAAGTCCATTCCGACACCTCGTCGGGCATTATAATGGACACCTCGTCGGGCATTATCCCTTACATGACCTATTGAAGGAATTAACTTACCTCATCCACATATCCACCGTTAAAAAGTAGCTGCTTCTTAACCGTCCGCCTTCCTCTGTGTGCGCGCGTGGAGCAAGTGCCGTAGCAGGCGAATCTTGTAGAATGTTCTAGAAGGTTCCAGGCCACTAACGGCTCATTTCTTTATCAGACCAGTGACTAAGTTAAAATAAACCAGTGCCTGGGTTGTTGCAACCCAGTTAATTTGACCCAACTAGTAACTCAGCAGCTGGGTAGAATTTAGGTACCCAGCATTAGTTAGAATAACTCAACAGAATGACCCAGCAGTGTCAACCCAGCAGTTGAGTTAAGAAAATAACCCAGCATTTCTATATAGTAGTATATAGTAGTATAAAGTAGTATATAGTAGTATATAGTAGTATAAAGGTCCGTGTACGAAGTATAATTCATTTACAGTTGTTCACGTTGTATAATGAAAAAGGCCAGTTTCGGGGGTATTGCCTAATTTCATTGTCCGAGACGTGCAATGCAATTCAGCGCGCCAAAGCGTCAGCTTGTTCCATTATCCAAGTTGTACAATGAAATTTGAACAAGGAAGTGGAGAGCCGGAAACAGAGACAGCTCGCCTTCAAAGTAAAGCTCGCCTTATAAGTAAAAGTCGTGCGTTTTGAAGCGTGAATTTAATTTAAGGAGAGCTAAGGGACTGTACGATATTTACCGGGGGGGGGGAGGGCCGGTCGTCAGGGGGGGGAGGGCCTAGGATAATTTTTTTAAGCCTTAGGGGAGGGCCCAGGAGAATATTTTTGGCCTGGGGGGAGGGCCGAGGAAAATTATTGGGGGGGCAATCGTCATGACTCATGCCGAGTTCGATGTTTAAATGAAAGATAGGATAGCCTGTAAGGAAGTGAACGTCTCCTTTACCATAACCATAACCCTTTTTGGAGTGAATTGTTTCACAGTAGACTGCGGACGCTGTAGACTCTGCTCTGCGAGCGGACGCTGTAGACACTGCTCGTCTCATACCACCGCGAACGGGTTTATGAGAACCCAGATCGTTTCACAGACGCGGGAGGGTACCTTTGGCGTCAGTATCCAGGGCTTAATTTGGGCCGGAACACGCCGGAATATGTTCCGGCACCTCCAACGGTGGATCCGGCACCTTTTTTATTTTTTTATTCCCCCCCCCCCGCCGTCAGTGGTTACGATCGCGCAACCCCGTCATCAGTCCGCGGTCCCCCCCCCCCCCCCCCCTCCCGTTGACAATCACGAACACCCCCCCCCCCCACCCACCCCCGGGCGTGACAAATCGTCGGTAGGCCTATATTACGAGTTGGGATGAGAACGGGTTGTCTGCCGAAACCGTCAAGTCTAAATCATGCGATAGGCGCGCACGATGACATCCTCACAGCATGCACACGGGCTGTGTGTGGACTCAGGTCTGCGGCTGAGTCCGCGGCCGGGTCCGCGGGTCCGGTGCTGGGTCCGCGGCTGGCGGGTCCGGTGCTCCCCCCCCCCCCGTTGACAATCGCGCCGAATGTAGAGCATATTGTAATGCAGCGTTGAATGGATGAATAGCTTACATAAGGGTCCCCAGCACTTTTCAAACCACACTCAAGCTTATGGTTATTGTCCCCACCACTTCTAAAACCAAACTGACGCCACTGACCACATAGACCAAGAATCGCAGGGTGATCATTAGTCGCTCTTAGTCACAGTAGTTTGTGTTTTGTCTTATAATAGCCTATAAGGTACAATGTCATCAGCCAAGTTGTGAAATTATTGGGGGAGTCTCGTAACATTGATAAAAGCAGGCTTGTCCCCATTCTCAAGTTCAAGGCACAGCGTGGCATAAACCCCTGCTCTTGCTGCGTGTGTACCCGTGTGTGTGTATGTGTGCTTATGTGGCCGTTTTAACCTTGTAAACGTCATTTTCCGACCAATTTTATTTGATTCACGTAGCGGGGAGGGCCTAGGAGAATTTTTTTGAGCCGGGGGGAGGGCCCCGGAAAAAAAAAATTACCAGGGGGGAGGGCCAGGCAGAACAATTTTAACCCGATCGTCTGGCGACCGGCCCTCCCCCCCCGCTAAATATCGTACAGTCCCTAAACTAAATAAATAAACAAATAGCCTCAATCAGGGGTCTTCAACGTTTTCCAGGCCAAGGACCCCCAAACTGATAGAGAGATGGAGCGGGGACCCCCTACTTATGTTGTGTAAAATTGTGTTTTATATTAAACTGGTCCTATAGTGCCATGTATAAATGTACCTTGTTATTGTGCATTCAATACTAAGATATTGAAATAATACACAGGTTCATATATTCATGTGCAAGGTACAGTGAGTAGGGTGGCCATGTCACTGCCATTCATAAACATAATGTAGCGTCCGCCAGGACGCGTTGGAAAGACGACGCAGTGGTGTTCAGCAAACAACATTTATTGTTGCAACAGAACAGGTTACTGTCGGCCGTAACCACGCCAAAACAACTCCAACATAAAGTTAGCCGTAACTCTCTCATAATGTTCCTCGCGCTCAACCCAGGCTCGCTCACACACACACACACACACACACACACACACACACACACACACACACACACACACACACACACACACACACACACGCGCACACACACACGCACGCACGCACACACGCACGCGCACTCACACAGCCCTCATTCCGTCAAAAACTACAACACCACACTAGCCTAGAACTCTAGACACCCCCTAGCGCAGGGGTGCCCTAACTTTTTTCACAGGGGGCCAGATTAGAAGATTTGAAAAGCCCCAAGGGCCGACTACATCTCCAATCATAACGTAGGCTACTTTCGGACCATAATAAACTCACATACAAATGCATCGCATTTAACCAATTTTATTTGACTATCATCATCATAATATTGATTCAAAATCAAATATCAATGCAATCACAGGTTCTCTTTTGACAACACAATGAACAAGGAATGAAAAGGAATCCTGAAAATACACTCTGGGGAATGGACTCTACCCAGGTTAAAAACATCACACTGGTTGAACACTACAAAACCACTGGATTACAATAAGATGTATAGTGCAAATAAAACTCAGAAATAGCCTGTACCCAGGTTAATGAAATACAAATTCAAAATCACACCATCACAGCACTACTTTAAGGTAGCTACAAATAAAAAACAAACTTAAAAATTCAAAATCACACCATCACAGCACTACTTGAAGGTAGCTACAAATAAAAAACAAACTTAAAAAGGTAAAAATATCAAACAAAGCTACAATGTATTGTACACAGCAATAGGGATCCTGGCTTAAAGTTTAGTTATCACACAATCAATTAAAAAGGAAGAGACAATGGTGTTTGTTTGTGTGTGTGTGTGTGTGTGTGTGTGTGTGTGTGTGTCTCAAGGCTGCATAACAGCGCTACTTTAAAAAAGGTACAAAATTAGAAAAAAGAACTTAAATGCAAATATCACTTATACTGTTTTGACCACAATAAAGCCACAATAGAATGTAGTCTACACAGCAAATGCGGATTGTGGCTTACAGTTATGTTATCACGCAGAAACTACAATCAGTTAAACATGACGGCAAGAGAAGCAACGTATTTAAACTGATTTCTTATGAGAGGGGTGACACTGTTTGCCTTTCAATATGCATGAGAGGTCTGGCTTGAGCGCACTTGTAGAGATGCGCAAAATATCACGAAGATGGGGGTCAGTTAGCCTGGACCTCACTCGAGTCTTGTTCAAGTTCATAACAGAGAATGTCTGCTCACACAAGTATGTGGAGCCGAACAGGCTCAGCATTCGCTTTGCAAAATGTCTCATGTGTGGGTATTTACCTTTGTCGAGCTGTCTGTAGTAGTCCACAAGTGAGAGATGCTGTTGTCGGCCGCGCAGCTCATCGTCGCTTTGCATCTCTATCAACTCTAACTGGAGATTGTCTGCAACAGTGTCGGGGTCCACGGAGAATGGGGACGAGAACAGCAGCATGTCATTGTCCATAGCAGAAAAATCCTGAAAGCGCCCGCCGAATTCTTCAGAAAGAGATGTAATGGCTGCTGCATACTTTCTCCTGTTTTTCGCACCAGAATTCCCCCGTGGAAAATTCTCGTGAACCTCACGCAGTGAAGGGAAATGTGCGGTATTGGGCTCCGTCTGTGACATGTGCCTTTCGAATAGTTTGAGCTTGTTTCCAAAGGCCTTTATGTGTGCATAAAGCTGGCTCACCACGGCATCTTTCCCCTGTAGCTTGGTGTTTAGCTCATTCAGATGCTTTGTAATATCGACCAAGAAAGCAAAATCTGACAGCCAGACTGGATCTGACAGTTCTTGCATAGGCTGTCCCTTATCGGCCAAAAATTTACCTATTTCCTCCCTGAGAGAGAAAAAGCGCTGCAGTGCAGTCCCCCGGCTGAGCCATCTCACGTCGGTGTGGTAAAGAACGTCTCCGTATTCTGCGTCCATGTCCTCTAGGAACTGCTGAAACTGACGGTGATTCAGCGCCTTGGAGCGAATAAAGTTAATAGTCTTTACCACTGGTTTCATCACATGATCAAATTGAAGACATTTAGCGCAGAGCACCTGTTGGTGAATTATACAGTGTAATTTCACTGCGCTGCCTCCCTGTTCGCTGACTTTGTTACATATCCGTGTGGCTAATCCACTTTGACCGCCGGCCATGGCTGGTGCGCCATCAGTAACAATCGCGCTGACTTTACTCCATGGAAGTTTCATGCCATCAACAGCTGAACAAAGACAGTCAAATAAATCCACTCCTCTTGTCTGGCCTTTCAGACTTTGCAGATCGAGCAGCTCTTCTGTTATATTCATGTCGTTGTCAACACCTCTCAAAAATATTAACAACTGGGCGGTGTCTGACCTGTCTGTGCTTTCATCGCAGGCTATTGAAAAGAAATCAAACGTCATCCCCCTGTCATTCACTTGTCTCTTAATGTCCTCCGATAGCTCTTCAATTCTCTTGGTCACGGTGGTTCGAGCGAGACAAATGTTTTCAAAGTTTTGCTTTTTTTCTGGACATATGTTCTCCACTGCCTTCATTAAGCAGTCTTTAATAAACTCGCCTTCTGTGAAAGGTTTGCACTGTTTCGCAATTAACGTCGCCACTTCGTAACTTGCTTTGGTGCTGTTTTCATTTGAATCCCGAGCTCGGGTGAAATACTGCTGTCGGGATGCTAGGCTGACTTCTAGTCTTTTTATTTCTTCTCTCCGCTCCTCGGCCCCTGTGTACTTGGCATGTGTGTTTTCATGGGTCTGATAGTGTCTCTTCACGTTGTATTCCTTCGGAACAGCAACGCTCTGTGTGCAAATTAAGCACACACAATTTCCTTTATATTCGGTAAAGAAGTATTGCAATTTCCACCGATCTTGGAAGCGGCGGCCTTCTGCATCGACCTTCCTCTTTTTAGGCGCAGTCGCCATAATACAGGGTTACCTGGTTGCTGGCTCTCTGAATGACAGGTGGAGTGGAGGAGGAGTTGTAGCCTACAACGCGCGCAGCAACAATGAGGATTTTTAGTGGTCACGTGAGCACATTCCGGGCTGCCACCACTGCCACCGTGAGGCGAAAAAATAAATTACACTCTGGGCTTTGTATAATTTGACATGCAGGCGGGCCGTTCATAATACAATTTGGAAATGATGTCGGGGGCCGTATAAAATTTGATCGCGGGCCGCATTTGGCCCGCGGGCCGGACTTAAGGCACCCCTGGTCCAGAGCGTCAAAAAAAAGTTGAAGACAGTTTAACTTTATGCAAATTACTATGACGCGTTTCAGCGGCAAAAACTGACAGCCAATCTGAATGTAGACGCTCTCCATTTGGGTGGGTCCCGGGGAACACCGGCACTTTGGTTCCTACTGTACTCTGTTGGTTCCTACTGTAAAATGTCGACGGAAAAGATAATCGCGGCTGTGGCGGGGCACCCGGTGTTGTACGATCCAAGCCTTTTTTATTTCAGAGACAATACCATAATAATCAGCTTAAATATCATGTTAACAAGCACACGCACGAAGCGGGCCGCCTATTAACGGCATGGACCGAGCGGTTCTGGAACAGGAAGGAGACATGAACACTTAATCGTATTTACCGTATAACTGCACACAACTTTATTTAAAAGCAATCAAATGGAAAACATGTTTGTATTGTGGTGTCCGGTGCGTGTGGATGTGCGGCTCCTCCGGCGGAGCGGTTCATGTTAATAGCGGAGTCCGGGAGGGTTCACCTTCACGGCGTAGTTACGAGGGATGTGCGACTATCGTTTATCAAACAAGCAAAACCATCTCTGCAATATATGGCCAAAGTGTGTGGGAGTTCACTCTTTGATAATGGCTGTCTAAAAGCATATGGCTCCTTTAAATGCGTCTGCATAATTTCATTGTACGTCATTGAGCGTCTTGAGCGTCAAAAGCAAACAAAAATATTCGCAGCGAATCTTTGAGCGACCAAAGCGTCTTTGCAGCGCAAGATGCTTCTGGTGTGAACGCACAGTAAGAGATGTAATTCACTGGGATGGTTGTTTTAAACACACTCCGGAGGGTTCAGAGGACGAGGCGGGGACCGCGGTGGGTTCAGGGGCAGGCGAGGCGGCGACCGAGGGGGCTTCGGACCTGGCAAGATGGACAGCAGGTGACTTGAATGAGTTTTCATTGATTGTTTTCAGGTTTTCAACTACAAAACCACTCAACTACAAAACCACTCACACTTGTTCGTCTGTTTTGATTGTATGCTTTGATTGTTCTTGGCCTCACCTGTTAGTTGCTTTGGATAAAAGCGTAAATGTAAACTGTTATATGATATGATGATGTACTGTTCACGAGTGAGTGTAGTTCTTTTTACATGTTCCTCAGGGGCGATCACAGACAGGAGCGGCGAGACAGGCCTTACTGAGGGGCCTTCCTCCAAGCAGACCTGACTCAGGTCTCTGTCCGCCTGCTCACCACACCTCCTCACCGCCGGGACCAGTCAATGTTTTTACCACTCGTCCAGCTCTCCCATGTCTCGTCATGAAAGCTGTGACTTGAAGCTGTGAAAACATATTTCTCTCTCTGTCTCTGTCTCTGTCTCTGTATCTCTCTCTCTCTCTCTGTGCGCTATTTATTATGTAAGTCAAACATCTGCTGAAATGTGTACAGACCCTGACTGTCCCATCATGTCTCTTGTCTTCTCAGTTGTGCTGATTTTGTCTTTTCTTTTACCGGGCAAGGCTTTGTATTGTATTTAAAATGTGTCTTGTATTGTGGGACAATTTTGTTTTCAAAATTAAATGTGTTTTCAAACCAAAGCAATGTTGTTTTTTAAATGATGTTACTCTTACTTAGGTAAATAAGCTTACATGTTTAAGTTTGAATAGGTTTTGCGTAGACATGGGCTGTGTTCGGAATCACATACTAACATACTATTCATACTAAGTATGACATCAAATTGCGTATGTAGCGTGTTCACACTGCATAGTATGTGCATTGCTGCACAATGCATTGCGTCTCTTCAGATGTCGCCTCGCATCTCCAAAAATGATGGTGCCAATTTCCAAACAGGTGTCATTTAGATAACGTATACCGATGACATGGCCCTGGTTGCTGGCTGGCAGGATCCTTGCTGTCCCTCCCACTCCCAACACATCAACCAAATTACTTATCTTATAAACTGACCACATCGACCCAATCTACAGGGTGACTTGATCTCTATCGCTGTCGGTTGGTGCGAAATGCATTCTGGGATACTTGGCTGTATACTTCTGTGTGAACGGTCTGCTGGTAATGACATACTTAATTGTTAAATTAGTTGGCAGTATGCAGTACATACTCATTGAGTATGTAGTAGGCAGTACGTTAGTATACGGTTTCAAACACAGCCAAGGCCAACCAGGGTACAGTTAAACCTCTATGAACAAAGAGACCTTCAGTCTTTCAATAAGTGCAATTGAATGGTTAATAGGTAATCTGTGATCAACAGTATGCAAAACGTACTATAGTGCTTCCATTGTAAGAATGACAATGCATTTTTGAGCCATGATGACGGTTGATGAGTAGTGCACCTGTTTTGGTGGGCGTGTCTTCCAGCTGCAGTGTAGTAAGTGAAGGGGATGAGAAAAGGTTATTTAAAAGCCCAACTGACTTGACGACTTTAGGACTTGAGATTTATCGTTATGACCGGCCTCAAGATGCTGTGGGTGACAGTGCTGCTACTGGTGCAGCGTAAGTATCTCTCTCTACTTCATCTTAGGTCAGAGTTTCTCAAAAAGGGGTACGCATATAACTTGGGGGGAACTTTGAAGGATTGCAGGGGGTACATTTCTAAAAACCAGGAGAAAGAAGGTGAATCTGCCTAAAGAAAAGCTGAAACAGAAACACCAAAATGTTTTCAGTAAAGGGATTTACAATCTGACTCTGACCCACTCTGGTGTTGTGCTTTTAGAAATTAGAAATGAGCAGTTTCACGAAGCCAGCAGGGGTCACGTCTGGTTTTTTTTTTTAAAAGACAAAACTTTCTGTGATGCGAAAAACCTAATTAATTTATTTTTCCCTCCCCAAAATGTTTAGTGCTGGTAAAAAAAAGAGGTACTGAAAGAATATCTTAGAGCAGTGGTTCTCAACCGGCGGACACTCTCCCGGGCTTTTTTCAAAGCCCTGTCCGGCGTCCGGCGCAGCGTCAAGCCGGACGCGTATTTGTCCTCCTTTTTGAGAGCGCAATAGTAACACACCGCGCCCCCCCCCCGGACAGTCTATTGCGCGCACACCCCCCCCCCCCCCCCCCCCCCCCTATGGAGTCAGAATAGTGTCATAATTCAAACCTGAAAAAAAAGGTTTCAAAGGCTTGTAAGTCTGTGTTTGAAAACTCAACACCTTGTAAAAAAGGTTTTGCACCACTGAAAAAAGAGATTATAGCCTGAAAAATTTTCAAAGCTAAAATGTTTTCACAAACACATTTTCAAAGTTTAAAAATGTTCACCAGCGCATTTGCAGAGTTTCAAATCTGACACTGTTCTAACAGTGTATTACTTTGTTTCCCGGTTTCGAAACCTTGTAAATGGGATTCTGCAAACAGCTGTTCAAACATTGAGAAATACGTTTTGAAAGGTTGAATATTTATTTTTAAAAACTTGTAAAGGTGTAAATTTACACCATTGCAATGTATTTTTTCAGAACTTAATTTTCAGCACTGACTTTTCAGAGATTTGACCACACGGGCGCAAGCTTGCGAGTCACGTGATTATTGACACTGTTCTGACGCCGTTCGTTTTGAAACTCCTTTAGCTCAAAGCTCTGAAAACGTGGTTCTGAAAAAAAGGGAAAAAAAACCTTCCTGGGGGCGGGACCATCTTGCTCTAAACCTATTGGTTGCTCTCTGCTGAGGCACAGTCCAATCACATGCGCCGTTGACCGGGCTGTGCGGGATTGACAGTGCTCTGCCGATGACAAGAATAACAAGCGACTTGCGTGGTTGATTTTGTTGTCTATTTTCTGGAACCATGGCTGGTAGACAGGCGAGCAATTTTATTCTGTATTGTTTGCGTTCTAACCACCCGCGAGCCTCCTGCGGCTCGCCAAGCTGTAATTTGCAACACGTTCTCATCCCAACTCGTAATAAATATACCGACGGTTTGTCACGCCCCTAGACGTGATACTGACGCAAAATGTACACTCCCGCGTCTGTGTGAAATGATCTGTGTGAAACAATCTCATAAACCCGTTCGCGGTGGTAAGAGACGAGCAGAGTCTACAGCGTCCGCTCGCAGAGCAGAGTCTACAGCGTCCGCAGTCTACTGTGAAACAATTCACTCCATAAAGGATTATGGTTAGGGTTATGGTTAGCGTAATCTATCACCGTGACCGGGTTGTTATTGGAGTGAATGGACTCTGTAGACTCTGCTCGTCTCTTACCACCGCGAACGGGTTTATGAGAACCCCCAGATGGTTTCACGATCTGGTAGAGTCTTTGCCAGCTTCAAAGCAATGAATAACCTACATCAGCGGGTGCTGTGTATGGATCACAAGTTCCGAGTATGTTTATCTTCTCTTCATATCTAATTTTAACATTTTGTGACAAATGGTCTAAATAGTTGATTTATTTAAGTATCGGAAATCTGCAAGGCTGCAATTCCCCTGGTTGGCCGTTGTTCGTCGCCATTTTGCCAGCGTTTGTTGCCCTCCAGGTATCCATGGTAGTCACGTGACCGCAAAGTATGACTATTATTTATGCCATGCGAGCCACAAATTAGTCTACAGCGTCCATTCACTCCAATAATAACCCGGCCACGGTGATAGATTACGCTAACCATAACCCTAACCATAATCCTTTATGGAGTGAATTGTTTCACAGTAGACTGCGGACGCTGTAGACTCTGCTCTGCGAGCGGACGCTGTAGACTCTGCTCGTCTCTTACCACCGCGAACGGGTTTATGAGATTGTTTCACACAGATCGTTTCACACAGACGCGGGAGTGTACATTTTGCGTCAGTATCACGTCTAGGGGCGTGACAAACCGTCGGTATATTTATTACGAGTTGGGATGAGAACGTGTTGCAAATTACAGCTTGGCGAGCCGCAGGAGGCTCGCGGGTGGTTAGAACGCAAACAATACAGAATAAAATTGCTCGCCTGTCTACCAGCCATGGTTCCAGAAAATAGACAACAAAATCAACCACGCAAGTCGCTTGTTATTCTTGTCATCGGCAGAGCACTGTCAATCCCGCACAGCCCGGTCAACGGCGCATGTGATTGGACTGTGCCTCAGCAGAGAGCAACCAATAGGTTTAGAGCAAGATGGTCCCGCCCCCAGGAAGGTTTTTTTCCCCCTTTTTTTCAGAACCACGTTTTCAGACCTTTGACGCTAAAGGAGTTTCAAAACGAACGGCGTCAGAACAGTGTCAATAATCACGTGACTCGCAAGCTTGCGCCCGTGTGGTCAAATCTCTGAAAAGTCAGTGCTGAAAATTAATTTCTGAAAAAATACATTGCAATGGTGTAAATTTACACCTTTACAAGTTTTTAAAAATAAATATTCAACCTTTCAAAACGTATTTCTCAATGTTTGAACAGCTGTTTGCAGAATCCCATTTACAAGGTTTCGAAACCGGGAAACAAAGTAATACACTGTTAGAACAGTGTCAGATTTGAAACTCTGCAAATGCGCTGGTGAACATTTTTAAACTTTGAAAATGTGTTTGTGAAAACATTTTAGCTTTGAAAATGTGTTGGTGAAAATGATGAAGAAGATAAAATAGAACACAAAATCATGTTTGCAGATGTTTGACTTTTTTTTTTCAGGCTATAATCTCTTTTTTCAGTGGTGCAAAACCTTTTTTACAAGGTGTTGAGTTTTCAAACACAGACTTACATGCCTTTGAAACCTTTTTTTTCAGGTTTGAATTATGACACTATTCTGACTCCATACCCCCCCCTCCCCCGTCGGCCGTAGGTCCGCGGTGTGTTACTATTGTGCAGACAGGAGCGGCGAGACAGGCCTTACTGAGGGGCCTTCCTCCAAGCAGACCTGACTCAGGTCTCTGTCCGCCTGCTCACCACACCTCCTCACCGCCGGGACCAGTCAATGTTTTTACCACTCGTCCAGCTCTCCCATGTCTCGTCATGAAAGCTGTGACTTGAAGCTGTGAAAACATATTTCTCTCTCTGTCTCTGTCTCTGTCTCTGTATCTCTCTCTCTCTCTCTGTGCGCTATTTATTATGTAAGTCAAACATCTGCTGAAATGTGTACAGACCCTGACTGTCCCATCATGTCTCTTGTCTTCTCAGTTGTGCTGATTTTGTCTTTTCTTTTACCGGGAAAGGCTTTGTATTGTATTTAAAATGTGTCTTGTATTGTGGGACAATTTTGTTTTCAAAATTAAATGTGTTTTCAAACCAAAGCAATGTTGTTTTTTAAATGATTTTACTCTTACTTAGGTAAATAAGCTTACATGTTTAAGTTTGAATAGGTTTTGCGTAGACATGGGCTGTGTTCGGAATCACATACTAACATACTATTCATACTAAGTATGACATCAGATTGCGTATGTAGCGTGTTCACACTGCATAGTATGTGCATTGCTGCACAATGCATTGCGTCTCTTCAGATGTCGCCTCGCATCTCCAAAAATGATGGTGCCAATTTCCAAACAGGTGTCATTTAGATAACGTATACCAATGACATGGCCCTGGTTGCTGGCTGGCAGGATCCTTGCTGTCCCTCCCACTCCCAACACATCGACCAAATTACTTATCTTATAAACTGACCACATCGACCCAATCTACAGGGTGACTTGATCTCTATCGCTGTCGTTGGTGCGAAATGCATTCTGGGATACTTGGCTGTATACTTCTGTGTGAACGGTCTGCTGGTAATGACATACTTAATTGTTAAATTAGTTGGCAGTATGCAGTACATACTCATTGAGTATGTAGTAGGCAGTACGTTAGTATACGGTTTCAAACACAGCCAAGGCCAACCAGGGTACAGTTAAACCTCTATGAACAAAGAGACCTTCAGTCTTTCAATAAGTGCAATTGAATGGTTAATAGGTAATCTGTGATCAACAGTATGCAAAACGTACTATAGTGCTTCCATTGTAAGAATGACAATGCATTTTTGAGCCATGATGACGGTTGATGAGTAGTGCACCTGTTTTGGTGGGCGTGTCTTCCAGCTGCAGTGTAGTAAGTGAAGGGGATGAGAAAAGGTTATTTAAAAGCCCAACTGACTTGAGGACTTTAGGACTTGAGATTTATCGTTATGACCGGCCTCAAGATGCTGTGGGTGACAGTGCTGCTACTGGTGCAGCGTAAGTATCTCTCTCTACTTCATCTTAGGTCAGAGTTTCTCAAAAAGGGGTACGCATATAACTTGGGGGGAACTTTGAAGGATTGCAGGGGGTACATTTCTAAAAACCAGGAGAAAGAAGGTGAATCTGCCTAAAGAAAAGCTGAAACACCAAAATGTTTTCAGTAAAGGGATTTACAATCTGACTCTGACCCACTCTGGTGTTGTGCTTTTAGAAATTAGAAATGAGCAGTTTCACGAAGCCAGCAGGGGTCACGTCTGGTTTTTTTTTTTAAAAGACAAAACTTTCTGTGATGCGAAAAACCTAATTAATTTATTTTTCCCTCCCCAAAATGTTTAGTGCTGGTAAAAAAAAGAGGTACTGAAAGAATATCTTAGAGCAGTGGTTCTCAACCGGCGGACACTCTCCCGGGCTTTTTTCAAAGCCCTGTCCGGCGTCCGGCGCAGCGTCAAGCCGGACGCGTATTTGTCCTCCTTTTTGAGAGCGCAATAGTAACACACCGCGCGCCCCCCCCCGCCGGTGGCAGGTCCGCGGTGTGTTACTATTGCGCGCACCACCCCCCCCCCCGTCGGCCGGAGTGCTACAATCGCGCCCCCCCCCCCCCCCCCCCCGCTATTGTGCAGACAGGAGCGGCGAGACAGGCCTTACTGAGGGGCCTTCCTCCAAGCAGACCTGACTCAGGTCTCTGTCCGCCTGCTCACCACACCTCCTCACCGCCGGGACCAGTCAATGTTTTTACCACTCGTCCAGCTCTCCCATGTCTCGTCATGAAAGCTGTGACTTGAAGCTGTGAAAACATATTTCTCTTTCTCTGTCTCTCTCTCTCTCTCTCTCTCTCTGTCTCTGTGTGCGCTATTTATGATGTAAGTCAAATATCTGCTGAAATGTGTACAGACCCTGACTGTCCCATCATGTCTCTTGTCTTCTCAGTTGTGCTGATTTTGTCTTTTCTTTTACCGGGCAAGGCTTTGTATTGTATTTAAAATGTGTCTTGTATTGTGGGACAATTTTGTTTTCAAAATTAAATGTGTTTTCAAACCAAAGCAATGTTGTTTTTTAAATGATTTTACTCTTACTTAGGTAAATAAGCTTACATGTTTAAGTTTGAAGTCTACAGGGTGACTTGATCTCTATCGCTGTCGGTTGGTGCGAAATGCATTCTGGGATACTTGGCTGTATACTTCTGTGTGAACGGTCTGCTGGTAATGACATACTTAATTGTTAAATTAGTTGGCAGTATGCAGTGTGCGCGCACCCCCCCCCGTAGGTCCGCGGTGTGTTACTATTGCGCGCACCCCCCCCCCCCCCCCCTCCCCCGTCGGCCGTAGGTCCGCGGTGTGTTACTATTGTGCGCACCCCCCCCCCCCCCCCCCCTGTCGGTCCTAGGTCTGCGGTGTGTTACTATTGCGCGCACCCCCCCCCCCCCCCCCCCCCCCCCCCCCCCACCCCCCCCCTAAATATCAGGTAACTGGTAAATAAGTGGTAGTTACCAGGTAAATATCAGATAACTACCAGGTAAATAAGTGGTAGTTACCAGGTAATTATCAGGTAACTGGTAAATAAGTGGTAGTTACCAGGTAAATATCAGATAACTACCAGGTAAATAAGTGGTAGTTACCAGGTAAATATCAGGTAACTACCAGGTAAATAAGTGGTAGTTACCAGGTAAATATCAGGTAACTACCAGGTAAATAAGTGGTAGTTACCAGGTAAATATGTAATGTAAATACTTGGTAATTACCTGGTAAGTACTTGGTTATTACAAGGTAATTACATTTAATTACCTGGTTATTACTTAGTAAATACGTCTTATTACCAGGTAATTAGCTGGTAATTACCGGACTGTAAAAGGAAGCGTTACCGCATTGTCTGTTCAGTTAAGTTACTGGAAACCAGTCCAACCCTACCAGGAACCTTGTTGTTAAACACAATTCCTGTTAATAATGCAATTTCTTAGGATTACCGCATATTGTACTTTGATTATACTATGATTATTGTATTATACTATGGATCAGGTTTCATAATTTTTTTAAATAACATTATTTAATCAAACTATTATGGTTTAAGAAAAAAACATTTGATTTACTTTTCCAGTGTGCCATGGAGGATAGCCATAAACCTTTAAATGGCAATAAACTCACAAATGCTTGGGTTCAATAAACTGCACTTCTTCCCAGGGAACAAACACAGATGTGTGAAACATGACAGCGTTGTGTACGTGTTCATTTTTTACTTAGGCAGGCCACAAGATCTTTTTAAATGATTCTCTTATTAAACATTTTCTCTCTTGTATTTTTGCAGAGGCGTACTCACAACTAGATGGTAAGGGAATTTCAATTATTTTCTTACTCATAATTCCCCTTAAAGACTGCACTATTTCCTTATCGTTGCCCATATAGTTTGCTTGGATGAATAAATTAAGAGTAGATCAAGTCCTCTAAGATTTCAGTTGATGTATAAACACGTTATATTTTTATAATTTAAATATATATTTTCTGTGTTATTTGCTTTTGACTTTGTTTTACTCTTATTCTCGTGTCTCGTGTCTTGAGTATTTACAAAAGCACTATTTAAATAAAAAAATGTTTTATTATACTGTCAGCCATCAAACTGAAGTGCAGCAGAGAGTGTAGGCTTGTTTGTCTCAGAGGCACTGCAGCAGCAGAAGTTCATAAAAGCCATTGCTGCTTCTCTTTCTTTGAACACTTTTCAGTGTGTGGTAGACCTCCTTTAAATACGAGGATCGTTGGAGGAGAGGATGCTCCTCTGGGGAGCTGGCCCTGGCAGGCAAGTCTGACCAGCGATGGCGGCCACTTCTGTGGAGGGTCTCTCATCAACAACAACTTTGTGCTCACCGCTGCCCACTGCTTCTTCCCAAGGTAACACATGTCAATCTTCTGCACCTGGCAATCACAAAAAACATGATCTTCCTCTGTTTATCAACACTTGATGAACATCAATCCTTGATGACCAAGAATTATGGTGGCAACACTTTTTGTCATTTTTGATGTTTTTCTTCCGATTAGCACCGACGTGGAAGGCTATGCCGTCGTCCTGGGCCGTCAGAGCCAAGAGAACAGCAACCCCAACGAGGTGTCCCTGAACATCGCGGAGATCATCATTCACCCCGAGTACGACACCTTCAGTGGTGACAACGACATCTGCCTTCTTCGTCTCTCCTCGCCGGTTGAGTTCACCAACTACATCATGCCCGTCTGCCTGGCTGCACAGAGCAGCACGATCCACGCTGGCACCGTCAGCTGGGTCACCGGCTGGGGCACAATCAATTCCGGAGGTCAATACATCAATAGGTCAAGTCAATTCACACAGCAGAGGTCTCATAGGCTGCTCATCAAACTCCTGTTTACTTCTTCCCATAGTGCCACTCCCTTCCCCACAAAACCTCCAGGAAGTGGACGTGCCCGTAGTGGGCAACAGACAGTGTCACTGTAACTATGGGCAGGGCACCATCACCGACAACATGATCTGCGCAGGATTGTCTACTGGAGGGAAGGACTCTTGTCAGGTAAACCTATTAAAAGGTCATATTTTTTGAGGAGCTAACGAAAAATAGATTAGATTCCATTTTTTTCATGTGTTTGTCATTGCACAAGTACAAGTTCTGGACAACTCAACATTGTAGTTCAGCATCCATCCAGAAATGATAAATAGTGCATAAAGTGCAGGATGATCGACATGAGGTAGGCAGTATAGTGCAATTATAAAAACTTAAGTGCAACACAGCTGTAAAGAATACTCTAGAAATGAATGATGTCCCTTTAAGAGCGTCGGTCCCGTTCACCAGTGCTTGGTGCCGACAGTATATAAATGTACCCTGGAACCAGGAAATTGGTAAACCACAAACAGCGTTACCCATCGCCAAGAATGCCATCACCTTCAATCCCTGTGTGCGTCCAGGATGAACAACCACATGTGCATGATGTACCTGTAAGGTAAAACCCACTGCTAGTGGTTTGACTGGAACCCTGCTCTTAGTGTCCTCAGCTCACCTCCCACCCTCATTCAAACTGACCCAGTGACTTCAATCTATAGTCGGTTTCAACAGCAGTAGTGCAAAACTAAACTAAACCCTAAACCTGACTTGACTTTGGTTGTTAGCATGACTTTGGTTGTTAGAAAATTGACCAAGAAACGACTGGCTCACCATGACAAGAATGACAAGAAATTTGTAAAATCAGGGATACCAAAATGTAAAATGGCAGACTTTGAAAGGGAGATTTTAGAAATGAACTGGGATACAGTAACAAATATGCATGATGTGAACACCTGCTGTGATAATTTCATGACAACTATTAATGCCTTAATTGACAGATACACTAAAACATGGAAGAGCAGCCCTAGAAGGAGCTCACTCCCATGGTTTGGTCAAGATATCTGGCAATTAATGAAAAAGCGTGACTTTGCTCTTAAAAAGTCACTAGCCTCTAAGACTGATACTGACCATCTCATTTACACAGGCCTAAGAAACAAGGTTGTCGCTGCACTTCGTAAAGCTAAGACAAATTACTTCTCTAAATTGATTGAAGAGGCTAAGGGTTGTAGCTCCAAAGTGTGGAAGCATATCAACTGTTTAACCAATTCCAACACCCTTAAGCATCGGAAAATAAAGGAGCTGAGAATAAAAAATGAACTTGTATCTGATAGTGCTATAATGGCAAATGAATTCAATGATTTTTTTGTAGAGTCAGTCCAGGAACTGGCACAGAATTTTAAACCAGTAGAGCTGTCACCCAACACGGTGGACAAGAACAATCAACATTTATTTCACATCAAAGAAGTTAATTGTGAAAAAGTTAGCAAGATTATGAGTAATTTGACAAACTCAAAGGCCAAAGACACCCATAATCTTGACACTGCTTTGATAAAGAAATTTAGAACCCAATTATTGAAGCCAATAACACACCTTGTAAATTTGTCAATCAAAACTAGAACTTTCCCCAAGACCTGGAAAACAGCGGTTATCAGTCCAATTTTTAAATCTGGTGAGCAAGACGTGACAGGTAATTATAGACCCATTGCCATTCTCCCAGTTGTCTCCAAGATACTGGAAAAAATTGTAGCAGAGCAACTCTTAATACATCTAGAGACAAACAAGTTGCTGTATCAACAACAATTTGGATTCAGATCCAAGTACTCTACTGAGAGTGCAAATTGCCACCTAATTGAAAAAATCAAAGGTCTCTTGGATAAAGGTCATGCTGTGGGAGCAGTTTTCTTAGACTTAAAAAAGGCCTTTGATACTGTTAACCACAGTGTGCTCTTATCCAAACTCTCTAAATTCCAATTCTCAGATCATGCCTCACAGTGGTTTGACTCGTACCTCAGGGGAAGAGTACAATGTGTGAGAGTCAATGGGGAAAAGTCCACCCTCCGTGACAGTACCATGGGGATACCCCAGGGGTCAGTGTTAGGACCTTTGCTTTTTAGCATATATATCAACAACCTACCTGAGAGCTGTCCTGGGGTTGGCTGCCAAATGTACGCTGATGATACGGTCATCTATACATCTGCCAGAACATCTCACAAGGCCGCTGACCAGCTCACTGAATCCTTGCACGCTGTATCACAATGGCTTGAGTCGTCTCACTTAACGCTCAATGTTAAAAAAACTGTTTCAATCTGTTTTTCTATACGCAAACGACATCAAAATGACAGGTTTCTGGTAAAAATAAAAAATGAAGTCATCAGTGAGGTTGACCATGTCAAATACTTGGGAATAATCTTAGACTCCCACCTAAGATTTGACAAACAAATGACCAATATTCGAAAAAAAGTCAAATCAAACATCAACTGCTTTAAACTCATCCGAAAGTGTCTGTCACTTAGTACAGCCCGGCTTTACATGCATGCTATGATATTTTCACACCTATCATACTGCATCACCACCTGGTCACAAGCCTCACAAACAACTATAAAACCCATCATATCATTATATAATCAAACAATAAAAAATCATGGACAAAAAACCAATGAGGTGGCACCATTGTCACATCTTGGAGAAGCATAACATGCTCAGTTTTGAAAGCTTTATAAGCTACTCGAACCTAAAGCTTATTTTTAAATGTCTACGTGGTCATGCTCCTTCCTCTTTTAATGATCACGTTGTAAGACACCAGCAAACAAGTAGAGTTAACACACGCGCTTCAATAAATGGTGACTGTCGTGTCCCAATGCGTAAAACTTCGTTCGGCCAATCAGTTTTCTCTGTTAAAGGAGCAAAACTATGGAACTGTCTGCCTACTGAGCTGAAAATGCAACAGGATTTTAATGTTTTTAATAGGGGTATTAAGTCATTGTTAAAAGAGAAACAACATTGTTCTCACAACTAATACCCCTATAGACCTTTGGCAGCGCTCTGTGTATCTATGTCTATATTTTGTGTACATCCTTGTCACTTCATGTATTTGTGTATGTAGTGTGTTTTATATTAGCGCTCTGTGTGTCCATGTCTGTATTTTGTGTACATCCTTGTCACTTTATGTATTTGTGTATGTACTTGTGTGTTTTATATTTGATCTTGTTTTTTTTTTTGGGGGGTATGTATTTCGGGGTGCATTTTAATGTAAAGGCCGCCTGTGGACAGGTGTTGAAAATTAGCGTTCCGCTATAAACACTTAACATTGTGCATCTGATTGTTGTGCATACATGTATGTCACATCTCAATGCTCTTTGATGTCCATATCAAATAAACTTAAAAAAAAAAAAAAAAAAACGTTAGATACACAAAGCACAGTACGAAACATAATACAACATAAAATAACCGGTAATGACTCTCATTGAACTTTTTAGGGGGGCACAGTTTTATCCAATTGGAGATTTTTCGGTAACCCATTTTGTGCTTCATCCTCTTCCCCTATAGGGTGACTCTGGTGGACCTTTGGTGAGCAAACAAGGTAACCAGTGGATCCTGATTGGAGTGGTGAGCTTCGGTCGGGGATGCGCCGAGGCCGAGTTCCCTGGAGTATACGCTAGAGCAGCCTTTCTCAAACTTTTTTCAGCCAGGGCACCTTTCAAAAGTGCATAAAATCTCAAGGCACCCGACCCCAGTGTAAAATATGATTTAAAAACGACACTGCATAGCCTAAACGTAAATGCAAATGTCCTGTTTATTTAGACAGGACAGTAATGAACAGAGCATAATACAACTGTAAATATTAATAATAATAACAACTTCATAGCAACTTTATAGCACCTTTAAAAACACAGGTTTACAAAGTGCTTCACAAAACAATAAATCAGAGACACAAATGCCATAAAACCATAAGAGGTGGACCGCCCAAGCTATACAGCAACACAGGCAATACAAGAACCCAACAAATTGAGACCAGGAGAACTCAAATGAAGTGCAGAGATAGCAGGAATGTTTTTCCATCATAGTGCTTGTTTCCATCCGTGCCATACGCGCACACACACACACGCACGCACGCACGCACGCACACGCAAACAATAATCCGCAATGAGAGAGGGAGAGAGAGGTCCACATTCGCGCATGCAGCGCGCATACGCACACAAATAAGCCGCAATTGAGAGAGAGAGGGGAGAGAGAGGGGGGTGTGACTCACAATCAATGAGAGACGTGAGCCTACCTATCTACCTTTGCGACCTTTGGTGCAGACTCAGAGCTGGTGGACGAAGGCTCGCATGAAGTAGTAGGCTGAGGCTCCATTTCACAGTCAATCATGTCTGGTTCTTGTGGGGCTTTTCTTTTTAAAAAACGATCCATGATGCTTGTTCCTTGCTCTTTGTGAAATGTATTTTCGCGGTAAAATTATAAAACAATGTGCTGTGTGCTGCGCTGTCACGCTGACACCGGTGGGGACGTCACGTTACGTGAGACAGATTTTTATGGTTAATTTTATATATTTGTTTAACTAAAATGACTTTACAATTTTATTAATCCATTCATATGTAAGAAAGAATGTATTTATGTATTCAATATATTCATATATGTCATATATGAAATGTCAGATTTTTTTATTTTTTTATTTATTTTAAAATTAAATGTCAGAATACGTAATTTTTTGGCGGCACCCCTGACACAGTCACGGGGCACCCCAGGGTGCCGCGGCACCCACTTTGAGAAAGGCTGCGCTAGAGTGTCCCCATATAATGAGTGGATCAACAGCCATATAACTGACAACCAGCCTGGTTTTGTCCTCTTTACCTCCGTGGGAACCGACAGTGACTTCAGTGTCACCTGTGACGGTTTATCGCCCGCCCCCACGGCGGCACGTGAGTGGCTTTTTGTCTTGATCCCGGCACAATAATGCATTTGTTCATCGCTCTTTGTTTAAGGTGTGTTTCCATGGTAAGATAGTGGGATGCTACATGTGGAGGAAAAACAAATCATTCATTTGGTCAATCAATTAGTGTCATTAAAAATCTAAACAATACACAGAACAAACCAAACAAGAACTAACTTGATGACTTCACTTAAATGTTGTGTGTGTGTGTGTGTGAGTGTGAGAAAAAGCTGGCTGTTCTATTTCATAAGCATTTATTTATTTATTTTTTACTTTGTCCATCCTCACTTCGAACTAGGTACAACAACATCTGCGGTACCTACGGGAGGGGATCCAGAGAGAACAACGCAGACAACCCCAAAAGGTAGGCCAAAACAAGCTTACCTACCTGTGGCGGCACCGCAGAGCAAAGGCGATTGACATTATCCTAAACGACTGCATGTTTCCCACGCCACCGTCAGACCCTGGTGACACTGAGCAAGTGTATAACTACGATCAGAAAAAATGCCAGTCTGATCCATCTACTCTTTCGCTTGAATTACCCCCGTGGAATGATGACTTAGACATCGGAACGACTGAGTCACCGCCATGTACATCAGCATTTACAATAGAGGACATTGAAAAAGTAATTGTAAACCTGCCTAATAATAAAGCAGGTGGATCAGATGGTGTCACTTATGAGACTCTCAAGGCCACTAGGCGGACGACTTGCCACATACTGAAAAGCATATTTAACACCTGTTTGCTTAATGGTAAAGTCCCTAGTTCATGGAAGGGCACACTCATTCACACAATACCAAAAAAAAGGACAATGTACCACTAGACCCCTCAACATGGAGGGACATCTCTCTATTGCTTTCAAGAATACTGCCATGGCTGGTTGATACTGGAATTCTGTCCAACAAACAAAAAGCCTACATTGACCGACAAGGCATGAATGAACATGTTTTTTGCTTAAAGACTGCCATTGACAATTTCAGGCACGAATATGTCAAGCTATACATTGTCTTCCTTGACTTCAGAAATGCCTTTGGCACTTTGCCTCACAGAGTCATGATTGATGCATTGGAAGAGATACAGCTGAGCTCCCTAAAATCTATGTGGATATAATAAAAGATGTATATAGCGATTCCTTCCTACAAGTTATCTGTGGATAAGACCTCACCAGACCATTACCTCTTGAAGTAGGAATTAAAACTGGCTGTCCATGGAGTGCTGTAAATTTAATCATTGCATTAAATAAATGGCTAAAATGGCTCTGTGCACATGTTCCGCCCCAAGTCCTGTCACCTAACCCAGTCCAGGGCTATGCTGATGATGTGGCCATCGCATCCCGAGATGAAGGTGTGATTAACAACATGCTGTCATGCACTGATAGATTCCTTACATGGTCTGGCCTACAAGTAAAGCACAGCAAATGCGCAGTTTTTTATGAGAGGTGAAGTGGTGGCAATCGCTGGTATAGATCAAAAACTGACCAGCCCCCCTCTTTTCACATCCTAGACCAGCCAATCAGAGTGTACTCCAGACATGAGACCTATAACTACCTGGGCCACAAATTTAACATCGCTGGAGAATGGAATGAGCAAGCAACCCCTCTGGTGTTGTGCTTTTAGAAATTAGAAATGAGCTCACAGTTGCACGAAGCCAGCAGGGGTCACGTCAGGTTTTTTTTTTAAAGACAAAACTTTCTGACGTCACAAGAAGGGATGCGAAAAACCTAATTAATTTATTTTTCCCTCCCCGAAATGTTTAGTGCTGGTAAAAAAAAAAAGAGGCACTGAAAGAATATCTTAGAGGGGGTGCATTTGTAAAAAAATAAATAAAAAAAGTTTGAGAACCATTGCTATTGTCTACCTATGTTATACATGGATAGGATCGTGTGTGTGTGTGTGTGTGTGTGCGTGTGTGTTTGTGTGTGTGTGTGTGTGTGTGCGTGCGTGCGTGCGTACACACACGCACACACACACACACACACACACACAGCTGGAATGCACACACACACACGGCTAGAATTGATCAAGTTTGAGCATGGCGGTAAAACCTGTTTGTGTCCAATGATGGATAGCAATGTCTGTTCAGTTAAGTTACTGGAAACCAGTCCAACCCTACCAGGAACCTTGTTGTTAAACACAATTCCTGTTAATAATGCCATTTCTTAGGATTACTGCATATATTGTACTTTGATTATACTATGATTATTGTATTATACTATGGATCAGGTTTCATAATTTTGTTAAATAACATTATTTAATCAAACTATTATGGTTTAAGAAAAAAATATTTGATTTACTTTTACAGTGTGCCATGGGGGATAGCCATAAACCTTTACATGGCAATAAACTCACAAATGCTTGGGTTAAATAAACTGCACTTCTTCCCAGGGAACAAACACAGATGTGTGAAACATGACAGCGTCGTGTACGTGTTCATTTTTTACTTAGGCAGGCCACAAGATCTTTTTAAATGATTCTCTTATTAAACATTTTCTCTCTTTTATTTTTGCAGAGGCGTACTCACAACTAGATGGTAAGTGAATTTATTATTTTCTTACTCAAAATTCCCCTTAAAGACTGCACTATTTCCTTATCGTTGCCCATATAGTTTGCTTGGATGTATACATTAAGAGTTGATCAAGTCCTCTAAGATTTCAGTTGATGTATGAACACGTTATATTTTTATAATTTAAATATATATTTTCATTGTTATTTGCTTTTGACTTTGTTTTACTCTTATTCTCGTGTCTCGTGTCTTGAGTATTTACAAAAGCACTATTTAAATAAAAAAATGTTTTATCATACTGTCAGCCATCAAACTGAAGTGCAGCAGAGAGTGTAGGCTTGTCTGTCTCAGAGGCACTGCAGCAGCAGAAGTTCATAAAAGCCATTGCTGCTTCTCTTTCTTTGAACCCTTTTCAGTGTGTGGTAGACCTCCTTTAAACACGAGGATCGTTGGAGGAGAGGATGCTCCTCTGGGGAGCTGGCCCTGGCAGGCAAGTCTGACCAGCAATGGCGGCCACTTCTGTGGAGGGTCTCTCATCAACAACAACTTTGTGCTCACCGCTGCCCACTGCTTCTTCTTTTCAGGGTAACACATGTCAATCTAATCTGCACCTGGCAATCACAAAAAACATGATCTTCCTCTGTTGTTCATCAACACGATGAACATAAATCCTTGATGACCAAGAATTATGGTGTCAACACTTTTTGTCATTTTTGTTGTTTTTCTTCCAATTAGCACCGACGTGGAAGGCTACGCCGTCGTCCTGGGCCGTCAGAGCCAAGAGAACAGCAACCCCAACGAGGTGTCCCTGAACATCGCGGAGATCATCATTCACCCCGAGTTCAACCCCTTCAGTGGTGACAACGACATCTGCCTTCTCCGTCTCTCCTCGCCGGTCGAGTTCACCAACTACATCATGCCCGTCTGCCTGGCTGCACAGAGCAGCACGATCCACGCTGGCACCGTCAGCTGGGTCACCGGCTGGGGCAACATCAATTCTGGAGGTCAATACATCAATAGGTCAAGTCAATTCACACAGCAGAGGTCTCATAGGCTGCTCATTGAACTCCTGTTTCCTTCTTCCCATAGTGTCACTCCCTTCCCCACAAAACCTCCAGGAAGTGGACGTGCCCGTAGTGGGCAACAGACAGTGTCACTGTAACTATGGGGAGGGCACCATCACCGACAACATGATCTGCGCAGGATTGTCTACTGGAGGGAAGGACTCTTGTCAGGTAAAACCTTTAAAAGGTCATATTTTTTGAGGAGCTAACGAAAAATAGATTAGATTCCATTTTTTTCATTTGTTTGTCATTGCACAAGTACAAGTTCTGGAAAACTCAACATTGTAGTTCAGCATCTATCCAGAAATGATAAATAGTGCATAAAGTTCAGGATGATCGACATGAGGTAGGCAGTATAGTGCAATAAAAAAAACTTAAGTGCAACACAGCTGTAAAGAATACTCTAGAAATGAATGATGTCCCTTTAAGAGCGTCGGTCCCGTTCACCAGTGCTTGGTGCCGACAGTATATAATTGTACCCTGGAACCAGGAAATTGGTAAACCACAAACAGCGTTACCCATCGCCAAGAATGCCATCACCTTCAATCCCTGTGTGCGTCGAGGATGAACAACCACATGTGCATGATGTACCTGTAAGGTAAAACCCACTGCTAGTGGTTTGACTGGAACCCTGCTCTTAGTGTCCTCAGCTCACCTCCCACCCTCATTCAAACTGACCCAGTGACTTCAATCTATAGTCGGTTTCAACAGCAGTAGTGCAAAACTAAACTAATCCCTAAACGTTAGATACACAAAGCACAGTACGAAACATAATACAACATAAAATAACCGGTAATGACTCTCATTGAACTTTTTTGGGGGGCACAGTTTTATCCAATTGGAGATTTTTCGGTAACCCATTTTGTGCTTCATCCTCTTCCCCTATAGGGTGACTCTGGTGGACCTTTGGTGAGCAAACAAGGTAACCAGTGGATCCTGATTGGAGTGGTGAGCTTCGGTCGGGGATGCGCCGAGGCCGAGTTCCCTGGAGTATACGCTAGAGTGTCCCCATATAATGAGTGGATCAACAGCCATATAACTGACAACCAGCCGGGTTTTGTCCTCTTTACCTCCGTGGGAACCGACAGTGACTTCAGTGTCACCTGTGACGGTTTATCGCCCGCCCCCACGGCGGCACGTGAGTGGCTTTTTGTCTTGATCCCGGCACAATAATGCATTTGTTCATCGCTCTTTGTTTAAGGTGTGTTTCCATGGTAAGATAGTGGGATGCTACATGTGGAGGAAAAACAAATCATTCATTTGGTCAATCAATTAGTGTCATTAAAAATCTAAACAATACACAGAACAAACCAAACAAGAACTAACTTGATGACTTCACTTAAATGTTGTGTGTGTGTGTGTGTGAGTGTGAGAAAAAGCTGGCTGTTCTATTTCATAAGCATTTATTTATTTTTTACTTTGTCCATCCCCACTTCGAACTAGGTACCACAACATCTGCGGTACCTACGGGAGGGGATCCAGAGAGAACAACGCAGACAACAACCCCAAAAGGTAGGCCAAAACAAGCTAACCTACCTGTGGCAGCACTGCACAGCAAAGGTGATTGACATTATCCTAAACGACTGCATGTTTCCCACGCCACCGTCAGACCCTGGTGACACTGAGCAAGTGTATAATTACTATCGGAAAAAAATGCCAGTCTGATCCATCTACTCTTTCGCTTGAATTACCCCCGTGGAATGATGACTTAGACATCAGAACGACTGAGTCACCGCCATGTACATCAGCATTTACAATAGAGAACATTGAAAAAGTAATTGTAAACCTGCCTAATAATAAAGCAAGTGGATCAGATGGTGTCACTTATGAGACTCTCAAGGCCACTAGGCGGATGTCTTGCCACATACTGAAAAGGATATTTAACACCTGTTTGCTTAATGGTAAAGTCCCTAGTTCATGGAAGGGCACACTCATTCACACAATACCAAAAAAGGACAATGTACCAGAAGACCCCTCAACATGGAGGGACATCTCTCTATTGCTTTCAAGAATACTGCCATGGCTGGTTGATACTGGAATTCTGTCCAACAAACAAAAAGCCTACATTGACTGACAAGGCATGAATGAGCATGTTTTTTGCTTAAAGACTGCCATTGACGATTTCAGGCACAAATATGCTAAGCTATACATTGTCTTTCTTGACTTCAGAGATGCCTTTGGCACTTTGCCTCACAGAGTCATGATTGATGCATTGGAAGAGATACAGCTCCCTAAAATCTATGTGGATATAATAAAAGAAGTATATAGCGATTCCTTCCTACAAGTAATCTGTGGAAAAGACCTCACCAGACCAATACTTCTTGAAGTAGGAATTAAAACTCATCATTGCATTAAATAAATGGCTAAAATGGTCCTGTGCACATGCCCCGCCCCAAGTCCTGTCACCTAACCCAGTCCAGGGCTATGCTGATGATGTGGCCATCGCATCCCGAGATGAAGGTGTGATTAACAACATTCTGTCATGCACTGATAGATTCCTTACATGGTCTGGCCTACAAGTAAAGCACAGCAAATGTGCAGTTCTCTGAGAGGTGAAGTGGTGGCAATCGCTGGTATAGATCAAAAGCTGACCAGCCCCCCTCTTTTCACATCCTAGACCAGCCAATCAGAGTGTACTCCAGATATGAGACCTATAACTACCTGGGCCACAAATTTAACATCGCTGGAGAATGGAATCAGCAAGCACCCCTCTGGTGTTGTGCTATTAGAAATTAGAAATGAGCTCACAGTTGCACGAAGCCAGCAGGGGTCACGTCGGGGGGGGGGGGGGGGGGGGGGGGGCATTTGTAAAAAAAAAAAAATTAAAAAGTTTGAGAACCATTGCTATTGTCTACCTATGTTATACATGGATAGGATCGTGTGTGTGTGTGTGTGTGTGTGATAAAGCTGGCTGTATTCTATTTCATAAGCATGAAATAGAATAAGAGTGCATGCCCACCACCATCATCATGTACTGAAGCCGTACTGATGACTGTACTTGTCTGCAGCCCTTACGTGTGGCAGCGCCCCTCTGAACTCCCACGGCAGCGGGGAGCTGGTGCAGTCGGCCGGCGTGTGGCCGTGGATGGCCAGCTTGCAGAACAACGGCTCCCACGTCTGCGGTGGGAGCCTCGTGGCGGCCAACGCGGTCCTCAGCGCCGCCGCCTGCTTCACTGTGTAAATCTGCGTTTTATATCTGATCAGTACACTGAGGCTGTATGATATATAATGTGTATATTAGGGATGAACAATGTAACAGTCCTGAGATATGAGAGAGGTTGTTGTTGATTGTGACGAGCAGGGCCGGATTAAATGGATAGGTTACACTAGGCAGACTGTATTTTTCGCCCCCCTACACCCACATATTGGTAAACAAACAAAATGAGTTTTAAGTGCCACATGATTATTATGCTCATTCATTTAGTTTGCGATATATTTTAGCTTATCTATTTATTGTATCTGTTTAGTTTATATGTAATTTATTCATAATGGAAAGTAAAGCCCTATATTATACATTTAATTTATAAGCATTTTACATTTGATTTTAATGTATTCAAGATAGGCATTAAAGATATTGGTGTTTTTCATATGAGCGTGATCTCCACTGAACTGGAAATACTTTTTCCCGCACATTGGCGCTAACGTTGTGTATGTTTACACAAGGAAATGAATACATAAATTGAAATAAAGTTTTAGTTTTATGTTTTAATTACATGTTGAACATTATTTAATGTAGGAAGTTGATGTTCTTTACCCCTCTGTCTGGGCCCCCCTAGTGGCAAGGAGGCCCTAGGCATGTGCCTAGACTGCCTATGCTAGAGCTGGGCCTGGTGACGAGCTGTGGGGTGTGTGTGTGGTTAATAGCTGGTTTAAGCAGCCTCACCAGGCCCAAGTCAGACTGATCAGACTCTGGCTGCACACGTGTGGCGCATGAGCAATCAAGGCCCACAGGATAAACCAGCTATCACCACACACAAGACTAATTGCACAATCCATTGGATTGCGTTCTTTTAAATTTCGTTATCCTGTTTCAAATGTCCGTTCATCTAACATAGTGACGTGTTTTTCTGCTGCTTCACTTCAGCCCCGTCACCACCTCCAACTGGAGTGTAGTTTTGGGCCGCTTGAAGCACAGCGGCACCAACGTGTTCGAAGTGACCCTGGGGGTGAAGTCCATCAAATTCAGCAACCTCACCGGGGACAACGTGGCCTTGCTCATTCTGTCAGGCCCAGTCATGCTCTCGGACTACATCCAGCCCCTCTGTCAGGACAAGGGCACGGTGAACTTCCTTAGCAACTCTGACTGTTGGCTGGCCGGCTGGGGCCAGGGGGAGGGAGGAGGTGAGTTCCCTATCCAGACCTTCCCCCCCCACCCCATTGAGTTTCCAATGGTGATGGAGGCTGTGTCAACTATGCTTTAGGGCTGCAACTAAATCAGTCAATTAATATTTTTTTCGATTAATCGTTTAGTCTAGAAAACGTAATAGCAAATGTTACAAGTCACAAGTTACCAGAATCCAAAGTGATGTCTTAAATTCGCTTGCATTATCTGACAGGCAGCCACGAAACACTAAAGTATTATTATTTTTTTAACGATCCATGAACCAAACATTTGAATATCTGAAGCATTGAGCAGCAAATAAACGATTAATCGATTCCAAAAATTTGATGAAGAGTAATTGCATTTTCTGTCAAATGACTAATCGTTGCAGCCCTAAATCCCAATCGCTCCTTTATTTCACCAAGTATGCTAGGTCTATGTAAAACTGGTTGACGGTGACCTTCTTTGACCTAACCACAGAGGAAGAAACCCTGCAGGAGTTTCAAACCACCGTGGTCGATTGTGGCAACGCATCTTCCTCAAGTGATAACTTTTGCACCCAAGCTGTGACTATACGTCAGGTAATGAAAGGACAAAAGTTCAGAATCGTATTTTTTCATCATACGTTGTTTTTTTGTTTTTTTTAGTATTGTCTGGTATACTCATGGTCATTTGTACATGTTACAGTAGTTTAGTTTTTGTCAAGCCAGGTGAAGACACATGTTGGTGCTCCAGTTAACTTGGAAAGCTGTGTTCTGGTGCGTGCTGGTGGGGATGACCGTGTGTTTGGTTTCAGGGCGACACTGGCGGCCCCCTGATGTGTAGAAGCGGCAGCAGCTGGACCCAGCTGGCCGTGCTTCCCATTACCGTGGACACCCGTATACGGACGGTGAAAAGCTCGACCCTGACGACGCTTGTCAGTTCAAGACGATATTTGAGATTGTTGGAGGAAAATCTGGGCACCTTGCTGTCCCCTGCCCCCCGCACCCCCACCACCCGCACCCCCACCACCCCTCCCCCCCTCCCCCCCACCACCCGCACCCCCACCACCTCTCCCCCCCTCCCCCCCACCACCCCTCCCCCAACAACCAGTCAAAACTCGGCCACAAGCTTCCCCATGGCTTTGTCCACCCTCTTGCTCCTCCCCTCCTTCTACCTCTTCTTCTCGCTCATCTAGAGACAACTTTGCTTTGCACCTTGAAGGGTTCGACTCCGTTTTCGGTTCATTTTTTATCTCAGGGAGGGAAGTATCTCGTAGTGTATGAAAAAATAGGCTGCAAAAACATTACAGCGTGATTGTTGTATTTTTGTTTTAGCTACAGCATTGTATTCATATTCTTTTTTGGAGAACCATTAAAATAACATGAGGAGAAAATCTTAAGTAAAACCAGCAGAAATATAATATCCTGTTGGACTACTATCTTACACTAGCCTTTATGCTGAAAATTACATTACATTAAAATCATTATAGCTGTGTTTCCACCCAATAGTACCTGGAACTTTAAGTCCTAGGAACTACTTTTCAGGAACTAAACGATTCCTTCAGCCCAAGTTTGTTTCCACTGCAAAGATTAGGCAAATTAAATTAGAGCTGCGGCAAGATCGGGGCTTTATATATATATATTTTTTAATTAATTTTATTAATTTAAAATAATTAACGTATTTAGCAGCTATCTCAACGCTACGCCCATACTGTGATTGACAGGCGAGATGGATTCTCCGAGCCAATCACGGAAGAGATGCTCTCATTGGTCAGAAATGAGCCAGGAGGTCTAAAGCATAGACATATATACGTAGACGTCTCATGACGTGCTGGAACGTAACCCAGCGTCGCCGCCATATTGGTTGGGTCTCCTCACTCTAGTCTAGCATCGGAGTCAACGGGAGAGCAAGCTATGCCAGTATTTTGTGCAGTTTACGGCACAGTATTGACACCAGATCGCGTGGGATTACCTTTCACAAGTAAGATTGAACAATAAAATAAAAAAAATTAATTCGTCCTGTACCATAACTAAATCTCTGCCGTTTGTAACAAACCAAACCGTGTGAAAATCCGGTAAAAATTCAGGGAGTTATGCTTATTATTGTAGATGGGGATACACCGTCCTCAGTAGAAATGAATGCACTGGGGACGCACTGGGGACCCATCCAAGATGGCGGCCGTGCTGATACGTCAGCTCCAACAGGCAGCATCAGTCTTTGAGGCGTCTACGTATATTATGTCTATGGTCTAAAGTGTGTCATGCAGAGGAAGTCGCAGTCGACTTAAAAACAGATGTTGACAGCTGACTGAGAGCTGAGCCATTTTCAACAAACCTAAAGACCTTTTAATGTACATGTCCTATTTTTCTATTTGCAGCATTAAACATTTTTGGTGTCAAACGTTGAAATCTTTTTTTCAATATTACAGATTTTGTAAGGCAGAACCATGATTGAAAAGAATAGAACATTTCTAAAATGTTTTGATGGCCTTGAATTGTCCACCCCAATAATTAAAATGTTAAATAGAATAAAAAATGCCTAATTAAAAAAATGATAATTATAGCCTATCTCTATAATCCACAATGGGCGCAGCGCATTCACCAGCCGGTTCTTCTACATGTGACTCAACATTTCGCCTTTGTTAGTTAGTCGGTTTCCGCTCAAACAGCTGTGATTGCTCCATAGATTGCTGCATAATGGCACCACTTTCCTCCGGCAGTGCCATTATTTGTTTATTTCGGCAGACTGCATCATGAACTGAAAATCCCTCCCCTAAACACTGATTGAACCGATCAATCCATTTTTTTTGGAACAGGCTTTCAATGTGCTTGAGGCCATACTGATCTGCTGAGGAAAACCAGATCAGAATGTTCTTACCGAGGCTATAGAACAGGGGTCGGCAAGTAACTTAGGCTTCGGGCCATTTTTTTTTTAACCAGTAGATGGCGGGCCAAAGGCTAATTAAATGCCGCTCCGGTGGGTGGAATCCTAACGCAGCTACACGTAGTAGACCTATGGATAGGCTACGAATTAAATACTCTTAATGAACTCAACACGGGGCCTTTAATTCCATGTCAAACCTCATCACAAATGATAGATACAATGTTACTGTTACGGGGGGTAAGCAAGTGGACCCAAATGCACAACACAGAGAGACACAGACACAGAGAGTAACGGATACGGGGGTTTTACTGGGGGGCAACAAATACGATAAGAAAGGGAATAGGATGAGGGGGGGCTGGGTAACAAGCAGGTAGTCGGACAGGCGGGGGTTCGGCAACAGGCAGGTAGTCGGACAGGCGAGGGTTCGGCAGGAGAGTAGTCGGACAGGCGAGGGTTCGGCAGGAGGGTAGTCGGACAGGCGAGGGTTCGGCAGGAGGGTAGTCGGACAGGCGAGGGTTCGGCGGCAGGAGGGTAGTCGGAGAGGCGAGGGTTCGGCAGCAGGAGGGTAGTCGGAGAGGCGAGGGTTCGGCAGCAGGAGGGTAGTCGGAGAGGCGAGGGTTCGGCAGCAGGAGGGTAGTCAGACAGGCGAGGGTTCGGCAGCAGGAGGGTAGTCGGACAGGCGAGGGTTCGGCAGCAGGAGAGTAGTCGGAGAGGCGAGGGTTCGGCAGCAGGAGGGTAGTCGGAGAGGCGAGGGTTCGGCAGGAGGGTAGTCGGACAGGCGAGGGTTCGGCAGGAGGGTAGTCGGACAGGCGAGGGTTCGGCAGGAGGGTAGTCGGACAGGCGAGGGTTCGGCAGGAGGGTAGTCGGATAGGCGAGGGTTCGAAACGGAGTACTAGGAAAACACAATGACTCAAGGAGGGACCAGGGACGAAGTACTTAGTTCTTCCAGGTCTACCCCCTCTTTTGAATTGGCCTAATATAGGTTATATAGGTAAGGTTATCTGATCTTTTGTCGGTCAAGCAACAATGTTTTTTTATTTCCGACTTAAAGACGAATTTAAACATTGCAAGAAGAACGGTTGTTCTGGTGTTTCTTTGTCTGTTTGCGCCCACAGTATGATTGGGGGAAATGGGCCTATTTGTAAACCGTTGTTGTAAAATAAAAAATAAGTTTTTTTGAAGAAAAAAAAACGGACTTCCAAAATTATTTAGCGGGCCAAGAAATATTGCTGGCGGGCCAGTTTTGGCCCACGGGCCGCCTGTTGCCGACCCCTGCTATAGAACATACCTTTCATTAATTGAAGACTAATGAACCAATGTAGATGGTTAAATGATGGGGCGCTTGTTACTTCAGTGTATGTTTAAGAATTGCTTCAAACAGGACATCATTCACCTTTCCTTTCGTGCTTCTAATAGGGCGTAGAGAAGAGAAGTACTGAGCGAAAAGAAGTACTGAGTATCTTCTATATTTGTTTATTTGACTCACCTGGCCAAACCTGGGCAGGTGAGTTGGCACTTCCTTATATGGGTGAAATCACTGTAAGCCCGGACAGCTATGATTGGTTACAATTATCGGTAAATTGATCTTTGATAACAAGCTATGATGTTTCTGAAAACTGATTTGGATTGCTCTGGTATTCTGCTTGATAAGGTGTTTTGCTTCTACGTGGAACGGCATGTTTTGGTGTCAAGTATCCATTGTTCTAGTGTCCGTGCAACTTCCTCCACAGTGGAGATATTCCATGCCTTCATAAAAACCTGTTTAACCATGGTGGCCAAAAATTGAAATGGAGAAAAACATTTGTTGATACGCTCAAGAAAGTGTGATGATAACCTTGTGGCCCAACGATTGAGGTGGGCTTTTCAAATGTGTAACAAGGGTACATTACCGAAGGTGGGACAGCAAATCTTCCGTCGATGGTGAAATATGTCGCATTACAATGGTATCTCCTCACATGTGTTGAAAAGACTGAATGACCACAACAATGCCTCAAGACAATTGAGTTGAAAAGCAATGCCGAAAATGTTACCAGTTATTCCACAACAAGTCTCTCTCACGCAGTGAGGTGGTGGGGTCATAGTAACGCACATGTCAACTGTCAAGTGCAGGGTGTTTGTTTGCGCAACAATGCCAAGGCGACTGAGATGGCTTTGTAAAAGATAGGTTTTTTATTAGTCTACCTGTTACTCTTTTTTTTCTTGTACCAATCATAGTTTTGCATCCAGTTCACCCTGTTTGCTTTAGCTGGCCGCATCTGGTATGACAGTGGTTGGTGGTTGGTCCACTGAAGATTACATCACATATATGAAGAGACAAAATATAATATAATATGAGTGGTGTAGGGAGGGTTGGAGGGTATGAAATGTCCGTTTGCAGTATATTAATGGTGTCATACACAACATTTCCCACACTAATAACCTAAAATATGTGCTTCTGTCCCCTTGAAGGACCAAGAGAGCAGGGACATGGCCACGGAGGACCTGGCTCCTGTAAGCATTTGTCTACCTCGTTAGAGTTTCTCTTAAAATGTACATAATATTATGGGCCACATTTGTACACACAATTGGAAAAAGACACAGTGGTCTTTAAATGGGTCATTACTGAGATCTTAAGCTTGAGATCTCATGCTGATAATGCTACCTCCAAGTTATTGATCTGAAATCTAAAATTGCAGTACCAGATCAGGATAACTCTGACAACAACACCATCTTCGTGCAAGGCCTGGGAGATGATTACACTGTTGACTTAGTTGCTGACTTTTTTAAGCAGATCGGCATCATCAAAGTAAGTACAGTTTACATATTAGCTATTTCACAGAGGTGTCATTGTCAAACACAGGTGTCGCTCATAACACTCATGGTTCTGTTCCTTTTATGTACCCAGGGCACAGGTAGCAGATAGCCCCATCTAACTCTACAGGAAATGGTTCTAACCTGTAACTGGTTCTAACCTGTAGCTGTTTTGGCGAAAAACGGAAATGATTTGCAAAGTACAAAAATCTGCACATATGTGGGTACTTGTCTTCCACACACACAACTCATTGGGATAGGGCAGGATATGCTCCGTTTGCTTACAATCAATACTTGTACCGCGCTACTTCTGAAAATGAATGTATAAATCGGAAGCGGAAGGCGACGGAAAATAACAAAGAACAAAGTCTGTGGCCATGTTTGTTTCCGTCTAGGAGTTACATACACTTTTGGGTGTAGCGCGACAAAATGATGGATTGTGAGCAAATAGAGCATATCCTGCCCTATCGCAATTAGGTGTGTGTAGAAGACAAGTACTCGAATATCCACTGATTTTTGTACTTTGCAACTCAATGCCTTTACTCACCAAAACGGCTCTAAGTCACAGGGTAGAACATTTCCTATGGAGTTAGATGGGACTCTATCCTGTGATAAGCATCTCAATGGCTAGAGTACCAGATGTGACTAGGGTAGTAGACTAAGCTAGTGAAGATAACGCACATTGACCATTGCTGGTGCTTTGACACACATAAATGCCTACATACTAAGTGTTAATGTTGGGGGGTTGCACCTGTGTTTGCCCTACTATGACAGCTGTGTGAAAAGGGTCCATGGTCAATGTGTGTTATCTTCACTAGTTTAAATTAGTGTTATGAGCAAGAAATGTGCTACGATGACACCTCTGTGAAAAGGGTCTTGATAGCCAAGACGACATTCAATTAGTCTTATTGTCAGACACTCTGCTTTGGTTAAAATTTACATTTTCTTTTGCTTTAACCTTGCAACACGTCCAATTTGTCCTCATTTATCTGCTGCTTGGTTCTCTTTCCTTTAAGATCAACAAGAAGACTGGTCTGCCAATGATAAACCTTTACACGGACAGAGAGACGGGGAAGCTGAAGGGGGAGGCTACCGTGTCCTTCGACGACCCCCCCTCAGCGAAAGCTGCCATTGACTGGTTCGATGGTAAGGTCTTTTGGGTGATTTTTGTTGGCCGACGACAACTCCAAGCTCTGTCTTGTGTGAAAATGGTAAATGGACTGCATTTATATAGACCAGACAGACCAGCTCTTCAGACCAGACAGACGGGTCGTTAGGAGCAGTTAAAGTCAGGAGTCTTGCTCAGGGACACCTCAGCACTTATCTAGGAGGAGCCGGGAATCGAACCAGCAACCTTCCAGTTGCCAGGCTACCCGCTCTACCTCCTTGAGCCACTACTTTGTGTTAGCTGAGTAGTCACATTTGTTGTTATGATAAGCACATGCTTTCATTGTTATTATAGTTTCCACAGGTTTCATTGTTGTTGAAACTAAACGTTAACTGGCTGGCGCGGTTACTTTGGGAATCCATCGATTGACACCACAAGATCCACCGGGACTTTCACTGCTGATTGTCCCTTTTGCTCCTCACTTTAGATCGCTTTAATATGAATCACGAATATCTGTTGAATATACGATATTTTTCTCACTCAGTCAAAAAATAATATTAGCCTACCCTGTATTAAATATTCCAAACGGTATGGCCGCAGACACGAGGCTGACCGCAACGAGTTGAGCCGTCCATCCCACCAGTGCTTACCAAACCTCATAGCCTACTTTAGGAAACCCCGTCATTTAAATGTCCGTGATTTAGTTTATCTCTGTTCCACTAGGCCTACATATTGCTTTGCTTGCTTGTTATTAAAAGAGAAAAGTAAACTGAGCTATGCTGAATTGTTGCTTATTTGTTATACTGTAGGCCTATATATCTCTCAACAACATCCATGCTCATTCTTTTCCAGTTTTTGCACAAAAAAAGTGGTTGGTAAGAAGCGTGTGTTGCTGGTGAATTTGTATATCCGCTAGCCACAGTGGCTGGTGAACTCTTTATCCACCAGCCACAGTGGCTGGTGAACTCTTTATCCACTAGCCACAGTGGCTGGTGAACTCTTTATCCACCAGCCACAGTGGCTGGTGAATTCTTTATCCGCTAGCCACAGTGGTTGGTGAACTCTTTATCCACCAGCCACAGTGGCTGGTTACCGAGAAAGTTTCTTCAGACCCCGGCGTTGAGGCAGGTTTGCTTCTGCATTACTGACTTCTGGATTAATTTGGCCATTCTTTCCCTAAATTCTAATTAATAACCGTGTTTTACACAACAAATTAAACACATTAATTAATAATGAATCACCTAATTCATTATCTTATTAATCAACCACATTGTTTTAATTGAAATCTGTAACACTGATTGCAAATGTGTCAGTGTCCGCTTTTATTTATCCATGTCCACTTTTACTATTAAGACTTGAGACTTGACTTGCACCTAAAGACTTAAAACCAGCTCTGGTATTTAAAGAACACACATCTCAATAGCAGTTTATGTAGTTTGAAAGTTGTTTTATTTTTTAGTTGGAATGATATTGGATATTCAACAGATGCTGGAACTAAAGACGCGATCACCGGTATGAGTCTCAGTGTGTCTACCTGAGATGGGGCTTCCAAGCCAAGTTGTCGGGCAACAGCACTCCTCTCTATATAGCCATCCTTCAGTCAATATTTCTACACAATAGAAAAACGGCAGCCTCACTAAAATGTAATTAAACCGAATACAAGTGTCGTTTCAAAATGTCCCCAATTAGTGTCGTGTCGTTCGCGAACGATTCATTCTAAAAAACAAATGTTTTGGGTGAAGAAACTGAACTGAATCACTTCCTGCCGCCGCTGCCGAATGCCTGCGGGTCGTCGTGTACAGACATTTTGTGCAGCGTGAGTCTGGTGAGCCTCCATCAGTTGGGTCTGTCTCTCAGCCTGGCCCTGGAGTGCTGCCAGATGTTGCCGGCTGAGGACCGCCTGGTCCCTGTGTCGTGCCAAAAAGTGATTGTCTGCCAGAAATTGATTGAAGGCCAAAAACAGTTAGTCAAACGTGATTTCTACCTAAATATGACTTGATCTCATTCATAAGCTTCATAATATGAACACTGGAGCTCACAGGACACCTTGGAATTATTTTAAAGGACCATTAACACAAAATAGGCATTTTCACCTGCCAAAAATGTATTGAAGAACAAACGTTAAACTTTCGAAGACACATGCCTTTGCTATAATTACATTATAATACAGTTGTGTGTATCTGCATATTATGGCCGTTTAATCCAGAGAAAAGCAGACGTTTTTGCGCTACCGCTCAACGGGCTGCTGTGCGCGATCCCGCGGCCAGAAATCAGATTCTGGCAGACAATCACTTTTTGGCACGACACCGGCTGTTCAAAATGACTATTCGTGTCTCAAATTTGAAAAAAAACAAGATTTATGACTATTGTCGACTCGTAGTCATGAGGGATTGCTTTGTTTAATGAAATTCATAGGCGGGGACAGCCCTACTGACCACCCTTTCTTTACCAGGGAAGGATTTCAGCGGGAACCCCATCAAGGTGTCCTTCGCAACCCGCAGAGCGGACTTTGGAGGCCGGGGTGGCATGAGAGGCAGCCGCGGCCGTGGAGGTGAGTTCAGCCCCATGTTAATTTGTTCTACAGCACCAATGGCAAAAGCTGCGGATTTAACTGTGGATACTTTCCACTCGGGACCAATGGGTCGTGGGGGGGTTGGAGGGGGCCGTGGAGGAGGAGGAGGGGGAGGTGGTTTTCCAGGGGGCAACGGGGGAGGAGTAGGCAGCAGTGGAAATGGAAGTGGACAACAGCGGGCCGGAGATTGGAAATGTTGCAACCCGTGAGGTTTTTTTCACAGGCAGTAGCCTTAGAGATGTAATTCACTGGGATGGTTGTTTTAAACACACTCCCGTCCCGTCTCACTCTCTCTATGTTTCCTCAGTGATTGCAGCAATTTGAACTTCTCCTGTCGCAATGAGTGCAACCAATGCAAGGCTCCTAAGCCTGAGGGTTCAGGGGGAATGCCCCAAATGGAAAGAGGTGACATTCAGACAAACCGATAATAGTCAAATGATTGTGGAGTTGTGTTTAGCAAACTTTAACTTTGCACGCATTTCAGCAGGAAAACCGGAAAAAAAAGTTTTCCCTGCACTGCCATTAACAAATACGTTATTTTATCATAGAGTGGACTTTTATTTATATGTACTTATCAATTCATCAAATGTTTGGAAAGTGCCAACGCGATCTCTAAACTAAAGGCTCTGCTCTGACTCTGCTCTGACTTCTGAACCATCTTAGGACGTAGGAATGGTGATACCATTCTCCCACCACCCCTACCATTGTCCACACACCCCTTACATTTAGACATTCACACAGTGAATCCTAAAGTCACCACTTGGCAACACCTTGCTTTAACATATCAGTGCAACAAGAATGGGTTGTTCCTACATTAAGTGAGTGATTACAATTATGTGGTTATTAAATGGTTTATGTTTTTATAAACCCTTAAAAGAAAGATTTTAAAAAATACCGGAGATTTACAGGAAAATATTTCAACGGGAGGAACGCGGGAGAGAAGGGTAAAATACAAGAGACAAACAGGAGGGCTGACAGGTATGTCCCAGAAGGAGGAGTAGGATCAATGTGGTGTCCCTCTCATAAATGTTGTCCACTTATGACCGATTTCCCACTCTGAGAGGTTTGATAACTACGGGCCCAGGAACCATTACCCTTATAACCCTTAACATTCCCATTGCTATGCAGAAGCCAATGCCTGCATTTATGTCTGCTTCTGTGCTTGCAGCGGCGTGTATATGAGACGCCCACTGGGCAGCAGTACTACTTAATTAGAAATAATGTTGTGTTTGTCGTCGTCTACATTAACCTCCACTCGGGCTAAGCTCGAACATAGTTTTGTGATGGCGTTTAGGCCCTGTCTGTGTTGACTACTTGACATCCCATTCTGTTCCGTCCCCAGGAGGATACGGTGGTGGCGGGGGCAGCAGAGGGGGGTTTGAGCGCGGAGGGTTCAGAGGACGAGGCGGGGACCGCGGTGGGTTCAGCGGCGGGCGAGGCGGCAACCAAGGGGGCTTCGGACCTGGCAAGATGGACAGCAGGTGACTTGAATGAGTTTTCATTGATTGTTTTCAGGTTTTCAACTACAAAACCACTCACACTTGTTCGTCTGTTTTGATTGTATGCTTTGATTGTTCTTGGCCTCACCTGTTAGTTGCTTTGGATAAAAGCGTAGTCTGCTAAATGTAAACTGTTATATGATGTTATGATGATGTACTGTTCACGAGTGAGTGTAGTTCTTTTTACATGTTCCTCAGGGGCGATCACAGACAGGAGCGGCGAGACAGGCCTTACTGAGGGGCCTTCCTCCAAGCAGACCTGACTCAGGTCTCTGTCCGCCTGCTCACCACACCTCCTCACCGCCGGGACCAGTCAATGTTTTTACCACTCGTCCAGCTCTCCCATGTCTCGTCATGAAAGCTGTGACTTGAAGCTGTGAAAACATATTTCTCTTTCTCTGTCTCTCTCTGTCTGTCTCTCTCTCTCTCTCTCTCTCTCTCTCTCTCTCTGTCTCTGTGTGCGCTATTTATGATGTAAGTCAAATATCTGCTGAAATGTGTACAGACCCTGACTGTCCCATCATGTCTCTTGTCTTCTCAGTTGTGCTGATTTTGTCTTTTCTTTTACCGGGCAAGGCTTTGTATTGTATTTAAAATGTGTATTGTATTGTATTTGATTCTTGTATTTCAAAATTAAATGTGTTTTCAAACCAAAGCAATGTTGTTTTTTAAATGATTTTACTCTTACTTAGGTAAATAAGCTTACATGTTTAATTTTGAATAGGTTTTGCGTAGACATGGGCTGTGTTCAGAATCACATACTAACATACTATTCATACTAAGTATGACATCAGATTTTGTATGTAGCGCGTTCACACTGCATAGTATGTGCATTGCTGCACAATGCATTGCGTCTCTTCAGATGTCGCCTCGCATCTCCAAAAATGATGGAGCCAATTTCCAAACAGGCATCGTTTAGATAACGTATGCCGATGACATGGCCCTGGTTGCTGGCCGGCAGGATCCTTGCTGTCCCTCCTACTCCCAACACATCGACCAAATTACCACCTGGTTCGAGGATAGCTTCCTTGACCTTAATGTTAGTAAAACTAAGGAGATGTGTTTGGGAGAGAGGGCAGGAACAGAGGGCACGGGGTCCATCTTCAGGCCTGTTAGCATGAGAGGGAAGGGTGTGGTGCAGGTCACTGAATTTAAATATCTTGGCACAACCATCGATAATAACCTCACTTTCCAGGGAAATGCAGATAACATCTATAAAAAAGCAAGACAGCGACTCCATCTTCTCAGGCAATTGAAGAGCTTTAAACAAACTCTGGCCATGGTCTACCGGTCACTCACTGAGAGTGTTCTCACTTTTAACAGTATCTCTTGGTATGGGAACCTCTCAGTTAGATACAAGAACAAGCTGACCCAGGTAGTAAGGCCAGTAAGATAATAGGGGTCAAGCAAATGCAGCTTCAGGAAATATACAACCGTTACATAACTAGATAGATAAATAGATATATCTCAGATAGATAGATAGATATACTTTATTGATCCCATCCAGATTTACAATGACACCACCCACCCTCCCAACCCCGCATTTGTTTTGATGCCGTCAGGAATGAGGCTCAGAGTTCCCTTAGCTAAAAAAGCAGGGTATAAGAAGTCGTTTGTGCCATCTGCAGTGGACACTCTGAACCAGAGTATCTTTAAGTGAACCCTGTTGCTGCTGTATGATACTGTATCTATTCTTTGTATTGTGCTTATTTATTGATTGTATTTATTGTCTGTTTTATGTACTGGCTGACTGTCAAGATGCCAAAGGCAAATTTCCATTGTGTTTTAAATCATTGGACAATAAAGTCTTCTTATCTTATCTTATCTTATAAACTGACCACATCGACCCAATCTACAGGGTGACTTGATCTCTATCGCTGTCGGTTGGTGCGAAATGTATTCTGGGATACTTGGCTGTATACTTCTGTGTGAACGGTCTGCTGGTAATGACATACTTAATTGTTAAATTAGTTGGCAGTATGCAGTATATACTCATTGAGTATGTAGTAGACAGTACATTAGTATACGGTTTCAAACCCAGCCAAGGCCAACCAGGGTACAGTTAAACCTCTATGAACAAAGAGACCTTCAGTCTTTCAATAAGTGCAATTGAATGGTTAATAGGTAATCTGTGATCAACAGTATGTGACACGAGAGACTAAAGCACCTAGTTTCCGTCTCACACTTCATCCAATGCTACGTCAGTCAGTCAACTAGAGAAACCTCTAGCCCAGATTATTCACTCCTATTGTTTACATTATGTAGTGAAAATGTACATGTCTCGAAGGTTTCATCTACCCAGTCTTCCTTCTATTTTCTTTTGGTCTTGTAACTTTCAACTCCAGTACCACCAACCCATGCCACCAACATTGCAAAACTCTGACAAATAATAGAATATCAAACATGTATGTTGTAGATTGTTTTCATGCCACTATTAGTCCTGGGGCTGATTCTCTAAATTTGGGTTGTACTCCACTTGGAGTCAATCATAAGTTTGATGATATTTTCTGTTTATTTGGTCCCTGAGCTTCATATTTCAAGACATTACCCCTCACAAAAAGTGTCCAAAAGACCCTAACTGAGCCATTAAAAAAAACACCCTTCCGCGCCATTTCGCGCATTGCCCATTTTCATTTTATTTTTTGGTAATCTTGTCTAAACACTTTAAAGTTATATTTTAATCTGTTATTGCCCAAACCCCCAAAATGCAAAAAAGATTCAAAAAGAGAGACCACAGGTACGCAATCAAAACAACAATGGCCCAAAACACTTTATTTTGGCCATCCAGACAGCTGCATTGTTAGGAAACAGGCGATTTGAACTGATACTATCTGTAAAGTGTCCCTTGAGTGGCGTGCAAGGCGCTTGTAAATACAATGTATTGGGACAGCATCCCCCCCCCCCCCCTCCCACACCCCCCGACAGTCACACACTTACCCCAGCAATGCAGACACACACACATAGGCTACCTACACTTAGCCCAGCAACGCGCACACACACACACACACACACACACACACACACACACACACACACACACACACACACACACACACACACACACACACACACACACACACACACACACACACACACACACACACACACACACACACACACACACACACACACACACACACACACACACACACACAGGCTACCTGCACTTACCCCAGCAAAGGTCACCCATAGGTGGCCTACGCTGACCCCCAGCAAAGCACACACCAGGGCTCCAGACTAACTTTTTTCAGTAGGAGCACTGTAGCCCCTAACTGACAATTTTAGGGGCACAACCAGAAATGTGAGGGGCACACACCATAAATCAACATGCTAACCAAATATTCACATTTCTACTAATTTTCACTGTATTACTAATAAATATTTTGATAATAGATGCAGAAATTACACTGTGCTGTTTCAAATTCAGTGTCACATTTTATTTTGAAGATGCAACATCTACAGCAGCCATTCTCAACCTTGGGGTCCCGACCTCAATTGGGGTCGCAAGATGATTTCTGGGGGTCGCCAAATCATTTTGGAAAAAATATAAATGCACAAAATTAATATTAAATTACATAATTTCAGACAGGGAGATGTTTTACCGTATTTTTCCGCACTATAAGGCGCACTTAAAAGCCTTTAATTTTCTCAAAAAACGACAGTGAGCATTATAATCCGGAGCGCCATATGGATTAATTCTGGAGCGTCGCGGAGTAATACACGTGCTTCACCAAAATATTACAGTGTGTGTGTATAAAGACCCCAAAATGGCACCTGTCAAGAGACACGCTTACGACGCGGACTTCAAACTGAATACGCGTTTGATTTAGCGATATCAGACTGTGTTTTTTACGTGTTACAACTGAACAAGGTTGGGAGTTATTGTGAATACGCTAACGTTTGATTTAGCGATACCAGACTGCTTTTGTACGTGTTACAGCTGAACAAGGTTGGGAGTTATTGTGAATACGCTCATTAACATTTGAACAATGTTGAGAGTTACTGTGAACGTGTAACGAATAAAGTTTGACTGACTGACTTATCTGACTGTTTTGTTTCGCTTAATGCGCCTTAGTCCGGTGCGCTTTACTATGAAAAAGTTCGAAAATAGACATTCATTGACAGTGCGCCTTATTATCCAGTGCGCCCTATAGTGCGGAAAATACGGTAGTTGTCTGCTTCATTATTTGTCCAAAATGTGTCATATCAACTGAGTTTGTAACGGGAGTGGTTTGGACCCAATAGCAGCACAAAGACAGGTGGGTCTCGTTAGTAACAAACTGCACTTTATCAAAAGTGCGTTCACACGGGGGTGGGGGGTCGCGGACAACATGCATGTTAAATTGGGGGTCGCGACTCAAAAAGGTTGAGAACCACTGCTGTAGACTGTGGCACTGGCACACTAGCCGCAAGTGCCGCAGGTCGGAAGAATGAATCAATCGTTCGCTTGGTCATTGCTCGAACAGCAGGTTGAGCTCTTTCTCCTTCTCACAGACCCGCGCCGGTTTCCCACGCTCGATAATCTCTATGACCCTCCCCCTCCACACATTAGCCACTTACAGTGGCTATTCCCTATCCTTCTCACACTCATTGGCCTGCTACAGATTCCGGATTCATTGACGCGCTCCTTCCACGTTTAACGTGTAAAAATAAAAAATAAAAAGGGCAAATTTACTGGTCGCACATGCGCGACCAGATGTAAAATTCAGTCGCATTCTCTCAAATTTTGGTCGCAAAATGCGACCATTTGGTCGCAGCCTGGAGCCCTGCACACACACATAGGCTACCTACACTTACCCCCAGCAATGCACACACACATGGGCTACCTACACTTACCCCCAGCAATGCACACACACACACACACACACACACACACACACACACACACACACACACCCCAGCAATACACACACACACATAGGCTACCTACACTTACCCCCAGCAATGCACACACACATGGGCTACCTACAATTACCCCAGCAAAGGTCACCCATAGGCGGCTTACACTCTGAGTTCAGCGACCCCCCCCGACAGTCACACCATTACCCCAGCAAAGCACACACACAGGCGGCCTCCACTCTGAGGACAGCACCCCCCCCCCCCCCCCCCCCCACACACACACACACACACCCCCCGACAGTCAGACCATTACCCCAGCAATGCACACACACACATAGGCTACCTACACTTACCCCCCAGCAATACACACACACATAGGCTACCTACACTTACCCCCCAGCAATACACACACACACATAGGCTACCTACACTTACCCCCCAGCAATACACACACACACATAGGCTACCTACACTTACCCCCAGCAATGCACACACACATGGGCTACCTACAATTACCCCAGCAAAGGTCGCCCATAGGCGGCTTACACTCCGAGTTCAGCGACCCCCCCCGACAGTCACACACTTAGCCCAGCAAAGCACACCCATAGGCGGCCCACACTGTGAGGACAGCACCCCCCCCGACAGTCACACACTTGGCCCAGCAAAGCACACCCATAGGCGGCCCACACTGTGAGGACAGCACCCCCCCCCGACAGTCACACACTTAGCCCAGCAAAGCACACACACAGGCGGCCTACACTCTGACGACAGCACCCCTCCCACCCCCAGACAGTCACACCATTACCCCAGCAAAGCACACCCATAGGCGGCCCACACTGTGAGGACAGTTTGAGTGCAGTTTGACTTGTGTACACTGTGCAGTACCGTACATACCTGTATTCTGAAAACCTCTTTATTTCTGAATTAATGTGTAATATGCATTTAATATGCATTAGCAGTAGACAGCATGCAGCAAATAATTATGAATGTTTTTAGATTTTAGTGTGCTAGTATTTCTCGAATATGGAAATTACTCATTTTTTCCCTCATATTTGCAATAATATGGTTTAAAAAGCAACACAATGCAGTATTATTTCTTTTTAATAAATGTATAATAGTTTCTGGTGACTTTCATAACCAAATCATAACTGTATCACCATGACTTGAAAGTTCTGAAGCCAAATGGTGAAAATCGCCACAATGCAAAATTGCGCGGAAGGGTGTTTTTTTAAATGGCTCAGTTGGGGTCTTTTGGACACTTTTTGTGAGGGGTAATGTCTTGAAATATGAAGCTCAGGGACCAAATAAACAGAAAATATCATCAAACTTATGATTGACTCCAAGTGGAGTAAAGGTGATTTTTAAGGCCCTTCTGAGAATCAGCCCCAGGACTATATTGTTGCAAAACGTACTATAGTGCTTCCATTGTAAGAATGACAATGCATTTTTGAGCCATGATGACGGTTGATGAGTAGTGCACCTGTTTTGGTGGGCGTGTCTTCCAGCTGCAGTGTAGTAAGTGAAGGGGATGAGAAAAGGTTATTTAAAAGCCCAACTGACTTGAGGACTTTAGGACTTGAGATTTATCGTTATGACTGGCCTCAAGATGCTGTGGGTGACAGTGCTGCTACTGGTGCAGCGTAAGTATCTCTCTCTACTTCATCTTAGGTCAGAGTTTCTCAAAAAGGGGTACGCATATAACTTGGGGGGAACTTTGAAGGATTGCAGGGGGTACTTGGGACATTTCTAAAAAAAACAGGAGAAAGAAGGTGAATCTGCCTAAAGAAAAGCTGAAACAGAAACACCAAAATGTTTTCAGTAAAGGGATTTACAATCTGACTCTGACCCACTCTGGTGTTGTGCTTTTAGAAATTAGAAATGAGCAGTTTCACGAAGCCAGCAGGGGTCACGTCTGGTTTTTTTTTTTTAAAAGACAAAACTTTCTGTGATGCGAAAAACCTAATTAATTAATTTTTCAAAAAGGAGGACAAATACGCGTCCGGTTTTAGGCCGGACTGTCCGGTTTTTCAAAGCCCTGTCCGTATTTGTCCTCCTTTTTGAGAGCGCAATAGTAACACACCGCGCCCCCCCCCCCCCCCCCCCCAGTCAGCCGTAGGTCCGCGGTGTGTTACGATTGCGCGCACCCCCCCCCCCCCCCTCTATGGAGTCAGAATAGTGTCATCATTCAAACCTGAAAAAAAAGGTTTCAAAGGCTTGTAAGTCTGTGTTTGAAAACTCAACACCTTGTAAAAAAGGTTTTGCACCACTGAAAAAAGAGATTATAGCCTGAAAAAAAAAAGTCAAACATCTGCAAACATGATTTTGTGTTCTATTTTATTTCTTCATCATTTTAACCAACACATTTTCAAAGCTAAAATGTTTTCACAAACACATTTTCAAAGTTTAAAAATGTTCACCAGCGCATTTGCAGAGTTTCAAATCTGACACTGTTCTAACAGTGTATTACTTTGTTTCCCGGTTTCGAAACCTTGTAAATGGGATTCTGCAAACAGCTGTTCAAACATTGAGAAATACGTTTTGAAAGGTTGAATATTTATTTTTAAAAACTTGTAAAGGTGTAAATTTACACCATTGCAATGTATTTTTTCAGAACTTAATTTTCAGCACTGACTTTTCAGAGATTTGACCACACGGGCGCAAGCTTGCGAGTCACGTGATTATTGACACTGTTCTGACGCCGTTCGTTTTGAAACTCCTTTAGCTCAAAGCTCTGAAAACGTGGTTCTGAAAAAAAGGGAAAAAAAAACCTTCCTGGGGGCGGGACCATCTTGCTCTAAACCTATTGGTTGCTCTCTGCTGAGGCACAGTCCAATCACATGCGCCGTTGACCGGGCTGTGCGGGATTGACAGTGCTCTGCCGATGACAAGAATAACAAGCGACTTGCGTGGTTGATTTTGTTGTCTATTTTCTGGAACCATGGCTGGTAGACAGGCGAGCAATTTCATTCTGTATTGTTTGCGTTCTAACCACCCGCGAGCCTCCTGCGGCTCGCCAAGCTGTAATTTGCAACACGTTCTCATCCCAACTCGTAATATACCGACGGTTTGTCACGCCCCTAGACGTGATACTGACGCAAAATGTACCCTCCCGCGTCTGTGTGAAACGATCTGTGTGAAACAATCTCATAAACCCGTTCGCGGTGGTAAGAGACGAGCAGAGTCTACAGCGTCCGCTCGCAGAACAGAGTCTACAGCGTCCGCAGTCTACTGTGAAACAATTCACTCCATAAAGGATTATGGTTAGGGTTATGGTTAGCGTAATCTATCACCGTGACCGGGTTATTATTGGAGTGAATGGACGCTGTAGACTAATTTGTGGCTCGCATGGCATAAATAATAGTCATACTTTGCGGTCACGTGACTACCATGGATACCTGGAGGGCAACAAACGCTGGCAAAATGGCGACGAACAACGGCCAACCAGGGGAATTGCAGCCTTGCAGATTTCCGATACTTAAATAAATCAACTATTTAGACCATTTGTCACAAAATGTTAAAATTAGATATGAAGAGAAGATAAACATACTCGGAACTTGTGATCCATACACAGCACCCGCTGATGTAGGTTATTCATTGCTTTGAAGCTGGCAAAGACTCTACCAGATCGTGAAACAATCTGGGGGTTCTCATAAACCCGTTCGCGGTGGTAAGAGACCAGCAGAGTCTACAGAGTCCATTCACTCCAATAATAACCCGGTCACGGTGATAGATTACGCTAACCATAACCACCATAATCCTTTATGGAGTGAATTGTTTCACAGTAGACTGCGGACGCTGTAGACTCTGCTCTGCGAGCGGACGCTGTAGACTCTGCTCGTCTCTTACCACCGCGAACGGGTTTATGAGATTGTTTCACACAGATCGTTTCACACAGACGCGGGAGGGTACATTTTGCGTCAGTATCACGTCTAGGGGCGTGACAAACCGTCGGTATATTACGAGTTGCGATGAGAACGTGTTGCAAATTACAGCTTGGCGAGCCGCAGGAGGCTCGCGGGTGGTTAGAACGCAAACAATACAGAATAAAATTGCTCGCCTGTCTACCAGCCATGGTTCCAGAAAATAGACAACAAAATCAACCACGCAAGTCGCTTGTTAGTCATCGGCAGAGCACTGTCAATCCCGCACAGCCCGGTCAACGGCGCATGTGATTGGACTGTGCCTCAGCAGAGAGCAACCAATAGGTTTAGAGCAAGATGGTCCCGCCCCCAGGAAGGTTTTTTTTTCCCTTTTTTTCAGAACCACGTTTTCAGAGCTTTGAGCTAAAGGAGTTTCAAAACGAACGGCGTCAGAACAGTGTCAATAATCACGTGACTCGCAAGCTTGCGCCCGTGTGGTCAAATCTCTGAAAAGTCAGTGCTGAAAATTAAGTTCTGAAAAAATACATTGCAATGGTGTAAATTTACACCTTTACAAGTTTTTAAAAATAGATATTCAACCTTTCAAAACGTATTTCTCAATGTTTGAACAGCTGTTTGCAGAATCCCATTTACAAGGTTTCAAAACCGGGAAACAAAGTAATACACTGTTAGAACAGTGTCAGATTTGAAACTCTGCAAATGCGCTGGTGAACATTTTTAAACTTTGAAAATGTGTTTGTGAAAACATTTTAGCTTTGAAAATGTGTTGGTGAAAATGATGAAGAAGATAAAATAGAACACAAAATCATGTTTGCAGATGTTTGACTTTTTTTTTCAGGCTATAATCTCTTTTTTCAGTGGTGCAAAACCTTTTTTACAAGGTGTTGAGATTTCAAACACAGACTTACAAGCCTTTGAAACCTTTTTTTTCAGGTTTGAATGATGACACTATTCTGACTCCATACCCCTCCCCCCGTCGGCCGTAGGTCCGCGGTGTGTTACTATTGCGCGCACCCCCCCCCCCCCCCCCCCCCCCTATCTCAATCTGTATGTGTGTAATAAGATTTGTGTGTATTCACATTTGTGTGTATTCAAATTTGTGTGTGCGTAATATGATTTGTCTGTCTGTATTCACATTTGGAAAAAAAATCTAAAAAAATCAGTGTGTCTGTATTCACATTTGTGTGTTTGTGATAAGATTTTGTGTTTTGCAATCAGAGCTCCCGCCTGAGTTATAACTGATGACAGACATTTACAGATCTCAGTACACATGTACAGATCTGTTTACACATTCACAGATGTGTGTACACTTACAGATCTCTGTACACATTTGCAGATTTGTCTTTACTTGCAAAACGAATACAGACACACTGATTTTTTTTATACTCACACAAATGTGAATACAGACACACAAATCTTATCACAAACACACAAATGTGAATACAGACACACAAATCTTATCACAAACACACAAATGTGAATACAGACACACAGATTCTTATCACAAACACACAAATGTGAATACAGACACACAAATCTTATCACAAACACACAAATGTGAATAGAAGACACACTGATTTTTTTACACACACACACAAATGTGAATATAGACACACTGATTTTTTTACACACACACAAATGTGAATACAGACAGGCAAATCTTATTACGCACACACAAATGTGAATACCGGTATACAGATTGAAATACGCACACACAAATAATATTGTCTCAATAATACCCCCATATAGGTCCGAGGAGTGTTACGATCGCGCGCGGGGTATAGTTTGTTTAATTTGTTAAACAAATTAAACAAACTATACCAGGAAAGTATATGGTAACCATATGGTAACCATATACTTTCCTGGTATAGTTTGTTTAATTTGTTAACCTCCCGTTTTTTTTGTTCCTACTGTTTAGAATGGCATTGGGGCGGAACTAATTGCCGCCGGAATGTTTCCTACGCGACACCTTTTAGCAACGCACCTAGCCAAACAGCGCGAAAGAGGCAGCACGTTCTATAAGTTAAAGTTAAAAGCTAAAGGCACTTAAAGTAGAACAACTATAAAGGACAAGGAAGAAGCATACTAGAACATTCCCTCCTTAAGCAGTTAGCATTGGACGATGCATGTTTATCTTTTATTTACGTCTATGAAGAACGTGAGCGATTGTGTTGCATTCCATTGCATGGTTGGTGCGTGATGGGGATTTGCATACGACGTAAAGTGGTGAATATATATATGTAAGTTAAGTTTGTACATTTGCAAGTTAATATTGAGTTGTGGACTGTATGTGAGGTGTGTGTAGTGGTTTTTGGTGTAAATGTAACACCTGTTGTGCTGCTGAAAAAACGGACATTTGCATATTGTCAATTGTATTTATTGATTTGAATTATTTTTCTCTTTAAACCCATTTCTCACGGGTTGGTTCGACCTGGAAAATAAATCCTGTTTTCTAACAAAGACCTCTGGCCTCGTGTGTACTACTTGGGAGCTACAGTAATATCATTGAAACAAACCACGCTTCCTTTTACAGTGCAGTTCCACCTTTCTTACAGGTAACTACTCTGTAAAACTGATATCACCCCGATAATTATCGGGGAGATATGGGAGTTTTTGCCAGATACCATCTTCAAAACTACACACCCTAATGGGTGGTAGAGGATTATAATCTACAATTACCAGGAAAGTATATGGTAATATCATTGAAACAAACCACGCTTCCTTTTACAGTACAGTTCCACCTCTCTTACAGGACAGGTAACTTACAGGTAAAACTCTGATATCACCCCGATAATTACCCGATAATTATCAGGGAGGTATGGGAGTTTTTGCCAGATACCATGTTCAAAACTAGAGGATTATAATCTACAGTTACCAGGGAAGTATATGGTAATATCATTGAAACAAACCACGCTTCCTTTTACAGTACAGTTCCACCTTTCTTACACGGTAACTACTCTGTAAAACTCTATCACCCCGAAAATTACCCGATAATTATCAGGGAGGTATGGGAGTTTTTGCCAGATACCATGTTCAAAACTAGAGGATTATAATCTACAGTTACCAGGAAAGTATATGGTAATATCATTGAAACAAACCACGCTTCCTTTTACAGTACAGTTCCCCCTTCCTTACAGGGTAATTCACAGGGTTTTACCTGATAATGTTTTGGAATTACATTTGTAATTACTGGGTAAATACCAGTTAATATCTGCATACATACATGGGGGTTATTGGGTAAATTGTAACTACTGGGTAATTAGAAAGTAATTACTTAGTAAATAGTTGCAAGTTATCAAGTAAATACTGGGTAATTACCAGGTAAATATCAGAGTCATTACTACCCTCACTGTCACTACACAGGTTGATTGGTAATACATAATCTATAATTCCTGGATAAATACCTGGTAGTTTTCAGTATATATCTAGTAAATACTGGGTAACTTGTTGGTATTTACCAGGTAAATATCAGGTAACTACCAGGTAAATAAGTGGTAGTTACCAGGTAAATATCAGGTAACTGGTAAATAAGTGGTAGTTACCAGGTAAATATCAGATAACTACCAGGTAAATAAGTGGTAGTTACCAGGTAAATATCAGGTAACTACCAGGTAAATAAGTGGTAGTTACCAGGTAAATATCAGGTAACTACCAGGTAAATAAGTGGTAGTTACCAGGTAAATATGTAATGTAAATACTTGGTAATTACCTGGTAAGTACTTGGTTATTACCTGGTAAGTACTTGGTAATTACAAGGTAATTACATTGAATTACCTGGTTATTACTTAGTAAATACGTCTTATTACCAGGTAATTAGCTGGTAATTACCGGACTGTAAAAGGAAGCGTTACCGCATTGTCTGTTCAGTTAAGTTACTGGAAACCAGTCCAACCCTACCAGGAACCTTGTTGTTAAACACAATTCCTGTTAATAATGCCATTTCTTAGGATTACCGCATATTGTACTTTGATTATACTATGATTATTGTATTATACTATGGATCAGGTTTCATAATTTTTTTAAATAACATTATTTAATCAAACTATTATGGTTTAAGAAAAAAACATTTGATTTACTTTTACAGTGTGCCATGGGGGATAGCCATACACCTTTACATGGCAATAAACTCACAAATGCTTGGGTTAAATAAACTGCACTTCTTCCCAGGGAACAAACACAGATGTGTGAAACATGACAGCGTTGTGTACGTGTTCATTTTTTACTTAGGCAGGCCACAAGATCTTTTTAAATGATTCTCTTATTAAACATTTTCTCTCTTGTATTTTTGCAGAGGCGTACTCACAACTAGATGGTAAGTGAATTTCAATTATTTTCTTACTCATAATTCCCCTTAAAGACTGCACTATTTCCTTATCGTTGCCCATATAGTTTGCTTGGATGAATACATTAAGAGTTGATCAAGACCTCTAAGATTTCAGTTGATGTATAAACACGTTATATTTTTATAATTTAAATATATATTTTCATTGTTATTTGCTTTTGACTTTGTTTTACTCTTATTCTCGTGTCTCGTGTCTTGAGTATTTACAAAAGCACTATTTAAATAAAAAAATGTTTTATTATACTGTCAGCCATCAAACTGAAGTGCAGCAGAGAGTGTAGGCTTGTCTGTCTCAGAGGCACTGCAGCAGCAGAAGTTCATAAAAGCCATTGCTCCTCATTCTTTGAACCCTTTTCAGTGTGTGGTAGACCTCCTTTAAACACGAGGATCGTTGGAGGAGAGGATGCTCCTCTGGGGAGCTGGCCCTGGCAGGCAAGTCTGACCAGCGATGGCGGCCACTTCTGTGGAGGGTCTCTCATCACAAACAACTTTGTGCTCACCGCTGCCCACTGCTTCTTCCCAAGGTAACACATGTCAATCTTCTGCACCTGGCAATCACAAAAAACATGATCTTCCTCTGTTGTTCATCACTGTTGTTTTTGTTGTTTTTCTTCCAATTAGCACCGACGTGGAAGGCTATGCCGTCGTCCTGGGCCGTCAGAGCCAAGAGAACAGCAACCCCAACGAGGTGTCCCGCAACATCGCGGAGATCATCATTCACCCCGAGTACGACACCTTCAGCGGTGACAACGACATCTGCCTTCTTCGTCTCTCCTCGCCGGTCGAGTTCACCAACTACATCATGCCCATCTGCCTGGCTGCACAGAGCAGCACGATCCACGCTGGCACCGTCAGCTGGGTCACCGGCTGGGGCAACATCAATGTCGGAGGTCAATACATCAATAGGTCAAGTCAATTCACACAGCAGAGGTCTAGGCTGCTCATCAAACTCCTGTTTCCTTCTTCCCATAGTGTCACTCCCTTCCCCACAAAACCTCCAGGAAGTGGACGTGCCCGTAGTGGGCAACAGACAGTGTGACTGTAACTATGGGGAGGGCACCATCACCGACAACATGATCTGCGCAGGATTGTCTATTGGAGGGAAGGACTCTTGTCAGGTAAACCTTTTAAAAGGTCATATTTTTTGAGGAGCTAACGAAAAAAAGATCAGATTCCATTTTTGTCATTTGTTTGTCATTGCAAGTTCAAGTTCTGGACAACTCAACATTGTAGTTCAGCATCCATCCAGAAATGATAAATAGTGCATAAAGTGCAGCATGATCAACATGAGGTAGGCAGTATAGTGCAATAAAAAAAACTTAAGTGCAACACAGCTGTAAAGAATACTCTGGAACCAGGAAATTGGTAAACCACAAACAGCGTTACCCATCGCCAAGAATGCCATCACCTTCAATCCCTGTGTGCGTCCATGATGAACAACCACATGTCATGATGTACCTGTAAGGTAAAACCCACTGCTAGTGGTTTGACTGGAACCCTGCTCTTAGTGTCCTCAGCTCACCTCCCACCCTCATTCAAACTGACCCAGTGACTTAAATCTATAGTCGGTTTCAACAGCAGTAGTGCAAAACTAAACTAAACCCTAAACGTTAGACACACAAAGCACAGTACGAAACATAATATAACATAACATAACCGGTAATGACTTTCATTGAACTTTTTTGGGGGGCACAGTTTTATCCAATTGGAGATTTTTCGGTAACCCATTTTGTGCTTCATCCTCTTCCCCTATAGGGTGACTCTGGTGGACCTTTGGTGAGCAAACAGGGTAACCAGTGGATCCTGATTGGAGTTGTGAGCTTTGGTGAGGGATGCGCCGAGGCCGAGTTCCCTGGAGTATACGCTAGAGTGTCCCCATATAATGAGTGGATCAACAGCCATATAACTGACAACCAGCCGGGTTTTGTCCTCTTTACCTCCGTGGGAACCGACAGTAACTTCAATGTCACCTGTGACAGTTTATCGCCCGCCCCCACGGCGGCACGTGAGTGGCTTTTTGTCTTGATCCCGGCACAATAATGCATTTGTTCATCGCTCTTTGTTTAAGGTGTGTTGCCATGGTAAGATAGTGGGATGCTACATGTGGAGGAAAAACAAATCATTCATTTGGTCAATCAATTAGTGTCATAAAAAGTCTAAAAAATACACAGAACAAACCAAACGAGAACTAACTTGATGACTTCACTTAAATGTTGTGTGTGTGTGAGTGTGAGATAAAGCTGGCTGTATTCTATTTCATAAGCATTTATTTATTTATTTTTTACTTTGTCCATCCCCACTTCGAACTAGGTACCACAACATCTGCAGTACCTACGGGAGGGGATCCAGAGAGAACAACGCAGACAACCCCAAAAGGTAGGCCAAAACAAGCTAACCTACCTGTGGCAGCACTGCACAGCAAAGGCGATTGACCTTATCCTAAACGACTGCATGTTTCCCACGCCAGCGTCAGACCCTGGTGACACTGAGCAAGTGTATAATTACTATCGGAAAAAATGCCAGTCTGATCCATCTACTCTTTCGCTTGAATTACCCCCGTGGAATGATGACTTAGACATCACAACGACTGAGTCACTGCTATGGACATCAGCATTTACAATAGAGGACATTGAAAAAGTAATTGTAAACCTGCCTAAAAATAAAGCAGGTGGATCAGATGGTGTCACTTATGAGACTCTCAAGGCCACTAGGCGGACGTCTTGCCACATACTGAAAAGTATATTTAACACCTGTTTGCTTAATGGTAAAGTCCCTAGTTCATGGAAGGGCACACTCATTCACACAATACCAAAAAAGGACAATGTACCAGAAGACCCCTCAACATGGAGGGACATCTCTCTATTGCTTTCAAGAATACTGCCATGGCTGGTTGATACTGGAATTCTGTCCAACAAACAAAAAGCCTACATTGACTGACAAGGCATGAATGAGCATGTTTTTTGCTTAAAGACTGCCATTGACAATTTGATGCATTGGAAGAGATACAGCTCCCTAAAATCTATGTGGATATAATAAAAGAAGTATATAGCGATTCCTTCCTACAAGTAATCTGTGGAAAAGACCTCACCAGACCAATACCTCTTGAAGTAGGAATTAAAACTGGCTGTCCATGGAGTGCTGTAAATTTCATCATTGCATTAAATATATGGCTAAAATGGCTCTGTGCAAACATCACAAGACGTGATGCGAAAAGCCTACTTAATTTATTTTTCCCTCCCCGAAATGTTTAGTGCTGGTAAAAAAAGAGGTACTGAAAGAATATCTTAGAGGGGGTGCATTTGTTAAAAAAAAAAATTAAAAAAAGTTTGAGAACCATTGCTATTGTCTACCTATGTTATACATGGATAGGATCGTGTGTGTGTGTGTGTGTGTGTGCGCGTGCGTGCATGTGTGCACACACACACACACACACACACAGCTGAAATGCACACACACACAGCTAGAATTGATCAAGTTTGAGCATGTCGGTAAAACCTGTTTGTGATGGATACCATTGTCTGTTCAGTTAAGTTACTGGAAACCAGTCCAACCCTACCAGGAACCTTGTTGTTAAACACAATTCCTGTTAATAATGCCATTTCTTAGGATTACCGCATATTGTACTTTGATTATACTATGATTATTGTATTATACTATGGATCAGGTTTCATAATTTTTTTAAATAACATTATTTAATCAAACTTTTATGGTTTAAGAAAAAACATTTGATTTACTTTTACATTGTGCCATGGGGGATAGCCATAAACCTTTACATGGCAATAAACTCACAAATGCTTGGGTTAAATAAACTGCACTTCTTCCCAGGGAACAAACACAGATGTGTGAAACATGACAGCGTTGTGTACGTGTTCATTTTTTACTTAGGCAGGCCACAAGATCTTTTTAAATTATTCTCTTATTAAACATTTTCTCTCTTTTATTTTTGCAGAGGCGTACTCACAACTAGATGGTAAGTGAATTTCAATTATTTTCTTACTCATAATTCCCCTTAAAGACTGCATTATTTCCTTATCGTTGCCCATATAGTTTGCTTGGATGAATACATTAAGAGTAGATCAAGTCCTCTAAGATTTCAGTTGATGTATAAACACGTTATATTTTTATAATTTAAATATATATTTTCATTATTTGCTTTTGACTTTGTTTTACTCTTGTTCTCGTCTTATTATGCAAATTGTCTGTCAGCCATCAAACTGAAGTGCAGCAGAGAGTGTAGGCTTGTCTGTCTCAGAGGCACTGCAGCAGCAGAAGTTCATGAAAGCCATTGCTGCTTCTCTTTCTTTGAACCCTTTTCAGTGTGTGGTAGACCTCCTTTAAACACGAGGATCGTTGGAGGAGAGGATGCTCCTCTGGGGAGCTGGCCCTGGCAGGCAAGTCTGACCAGCGATGGCGGCCACTTCTGTGGAGGGTCTCTCATCACAAACAACTTTGTGCTCACCGCTGCCCACTGCTTCTTCCCAAGGTAACACATGTCAATCTTCTGCACCTGGCAATCACAAAAAACATGATCTTCCTCTGTTGTTCATCACTGTTGTTTTTTTTGTTTTTTTTTCCAATTAGCACCGACGTGGAAGGCTATGCCGTCGTCCTGGGCCGTCAGAGCCAAGAGAACAGCAACCCCAACGAGGTGTCCCTGAACATCGCGGAGATCATCATTCACCCCGAGTACGACACCTTCAGTGGTGACAACGACATCTGCCTTCTTCGTCTCTCCTCGCCGGTCGAGTTCACCAACTACATCATGCCCGTCTGCCTGGCTGCACAGAGCAGCACGATCCACGCTGGCACCGTCAGCTGGGTCACCGGCTGGGGCAACATCAATGTCGGAGGTCAATACATCAATAGGTCAAGTCAATTCACACAGCAGAGGTCTCATAGGCTGCTCATCAAACTCCTGTTTCCTTCTTCCCATAGTGTCACTCCCTTCCCCACAAAACCTCCAGGAAGTGGACGTGCCCGTAGTGGGCAACAGACAGTGTGACTGTAACTATGGGGAGGGCACCATCACCGACAACATGATCTGCGCAGGATTGTCTATTGGAGGGAAGGACTCTTGTCAGGTAAACCTTTTAAAAGGTCATATTTTTTGAGGAGCTAACGAAAAAAAGATCAGATTCCATTTTTTTCATTTGTTTGTCATTGCACAAGTACAAGTTCTGGACAACTCAACATTGTAGTTCAGCATCCATCCAGAAATGATAAATAGTGCATAAAGTGCAGCATGATCAACATGAGGTAGGCAGTATAGTGCAATAAAAAAAACTTAAGTGCAACACAGCTGTAAAGAATACTCTGGAACCAGGAAATTGGTAAACCACAAACAGCGTTACCCATCGCCAAGAATGCCATCACCTTCAATCCCTGTGTGCGTCCAGGATGAACAACCACATGTGTATGATGTACCTGTAAGGTAAAACCCACTGCTAGTGGTTTGACTGGAACCCTGCTCTTAGTGTCCTCAGCTCACCTCCCACCCTCATTCAAACTGACCCAGTGACTTCAATCTATAGTCGGTTTCAACAGCAGTAGTGCAAAACTAAACTAAACCCTAAACGTTAGACACACAAAGCACAGTACGAAACATAATATAACATAAAATAACCGGTAATGACTTTCATTGAACTTTTTTGGGGGGCACAGTTTTATCCAATTGGAGATTTTTCGGTAACCCATTTTGTGCTTCATCCTCTTCCCCTATAGGGTGACTCTGGTGGACCTTTGGTGAGCAAACAGGGTAACCGGTGGATCCTGATTGGAGTTGTGAGCTTTGGTGAGGGATGCGCCGAGGCCGAGTTCCCTGGAGTATACGCTAGAGTGTCCCCATATAATGAGTGGATCAACAGCCATATAACTGACAACCAGCCGGGTTTTGTCCTGTTTACCTCCGTGGGAACCGACAGTGACTTCAATGTCACCTGTGACGGTTTATCGCCCGCCCCCACGGCGGCACGTGAGTGGCTTTTTGTCTTGATCCCGGCACAATAATGCATTTGTTCATCGCTCTTTGTTTAAGGTGTGTTGCCATGGTACGATAGTGGGATGCTACATGTGGAGGAAAAACAAATCATTCATTTGGTCAATCAATTAGTGTCATAAAAAGTCTAAAAAATACACAGAACAAACCAAACGAGAACTAACTTGATGACTTCACTTAAATGTTGTGTGTGTGTGAGTGTGAGATAAAGCTGGCTGTATTCTATTTCATAAGCATTTTTTTTTTTTTTTTTTACTTTGTCCATCCCCACTTCGAACTAGATACCACAATATCTGCGGTACCTACGGGAGGTGATCCAGAGAGAACAACGCAGACAACCCCAAAAGGTAGGCCAAAACAAGCTAACCTACCTGTGGCAACACTGCACAGCAAAGGCGATTGACATTATCCTAAACGACTGCATGTTTCCCACGCCAGCGTCAGACCCTGGTGACACTGGGCAAGTGTTTAATTACTATCGGAAAAAATGCCAGTCTGATCCATCTACTCTTTCGCTTGAATTACCCCCGTGGAATGATGACTTAGACATCACAACGACTGAGTCACCGCCACGTACATCAGCATTTACAATAGAGGACATTGAAAAAGTAATTGTAAACTTGCCTAATAATAAAGCAGGTGGATCAGATGGTGTCACTTATGAGACTCTCAAGGCCACTAGGCGGACGACTTGCCACATACTGAAAAGCATATTTAACACCTGTTTGCTTAATGGTAAAGTCCCTAGTTCATGGAAGGGCACACTCATTCACACAATACCAAAAAAGGACAATGTACCAGAAGACCCCTCAACATGGAGGGACATCTCTCTATTGCTTTCAAGAATACTGCCATGGCTGGTTGATACTGGAATTCTGTCCAACAAACAAAAAGCCTACATTGACTGACAAGGCATGAATGAACATGTTTTTTGCTTAAAGACTGCCATTGACAATTTCAGGCACAAATATGCTAAGCTATACATTGTCTTTCTTGACTTCAGAGATGCCTTTGGCGCTTTGCCTCACAGAGTCATGATTGATGCATTGGAAGAGATACAGCTGAGCTCCCTAAAATCTATGTGGATATAATAAAAGAAGTATATAGCGATTCCTTCCTACAAGTAATCTGTGGAAAAGACCCCACCAGACCAATACCTCTTGAAGTAGGAATTAAAACTCATCATTGCATTAAATAAATGGCTAAAATGGCTCTGTGCACATGCCCCGCCCCAAGTCCTGTCACCTAACCCAATCCAGGGCTATGCTGATGATGTGGCCATCGCATCCTGAGATGAAGGTGTGATTAACAACATGCTGTCATGCACTGATAGATTCCTTACATGGTCTGGCCTACAAGTAAAGCACAGCAAATGTGCAGTTTTCTATGAGAGGTGAAGTGGTGGCAATCGCTGGTATGGATCAAAAACTGACCAGCCCCCCTCTTTTCACATCCTAGACCAGCCAATCAGAGTGTACTCCAGACATGAGACCTATAACTACCTGGGCCACAAATTTAACATCGTTGGAGAATGGAATCAGCAAGCACCCCCTCTGGTGTTGTGCTTTTATAAATTAGAAATGAGCTCACAGTTGCACGAAGCCAGCAGGGGTCACGTCGGGTTGTTTTTTTTAAAGACAAAACTTTCTGACGTCACAAGAAGTGATGCGAAAAACCTAATTCATTTATTTTTCCCTCCCCGAAATGTTTAGTGCTGGTAAAAAAAAAGAGGTACTGAAAGAATATCTTAGAGGGGGTGCATTGTAAAAAAATAAATAATAAAGTTTGAGAACCATTGCTATTGTCTACCTATGTTATACATGGATAGGATCGTGTGTGTGTGTGTGTGTGTGTGTGTGTGCGTGTGCGTGTGCGTGCGTGCGTGCATGCCTGCGTGCGTGCACACACACACAGACACACACACAGCTGGAATGCACACACACACACGGCTAGAATTGATCAAGTTTGAGCATGTCGGTAAAACCTGTTTGTGATGGATACCATTGTCTGTTAAGTTACTGGAAACCAGTCCAACCCTACCAGGAACCTTGTTGTTAAACACAATTCCTGTTAATAATGCCATTTCTTAGGATTACTGCATATATTTTATTTTGATTATACTATGATTATTGTATTATACTATGGATCAGGTTTCATAATTTTTTTAAATAACATTATTTAATCAAACTATTATGGTTTAAGAAAAAAACATTTGATTTACTTTTACAGTGTGCCATGGAGGATAGCCATAAACCTTTAAATGGCAATAAACTCACAAATGCTTGGGTTAAATAAACTGCACTTCTTCCCAGGCAACAAACACAGATGTGTGAAACATAACAGCATTGTGTACGTGTTCATTTTTTACTTAGGCAGGCCACAAGATCTTTTTAAATGATTCTCTTATTAAACATTTTCTCTCTTTTATTTTTGCAGAGGCGTACTCACAACTAGATGGTAAGTGAATTTCAATTATTTTCTTACTCAAAATTCCCCTTAAAGACTGCACTATTTCCTTATCGTTGCCCATATAGTTTGCTTGGATGAATACATTAAGAGTTGATCAAGTCCTCTAAGATTTCAGTTGATGTATGAACACGTTATATTTTTATAATTTAAATATATATTTTCATTGTTATTTGCTTTTGACTTTGTTTTACTCTTATTCTCGTGTCTCGTGTCTTGAGTATTTACAAAAGCACTATTTAAATTAAAAAAATGTTTTATTATACTGTCAGCCATCAAACTGAAGTGCAGCAGAGAGTGTAGGCTTGTCTGTCTCAGAGGCACTGCAGCAGCAGAAGTTCATAAAAGCCATTGCTGCTTCTCTTTCTTTGAACCCTTTTCAGTGTGTGGTAGACCTCCTTTAAACACGAGGATCGTTGGAGGAGAGGATGCTCCTCTGGGGAGCTGGCCCTGGCAGGCAAGTCTGACTAGCGATGGCGGCCACTTCTGTGGAGGGTCTCTCATCAACAACAACTTTGTGCTCACCGCTGCCCACTGCTTCTTCCCAAGGTAACACATGTCAATCTTCTGCACCTGGCAATCACAAAAAACATGATCTTCCTCTGTTTATCAACACTTGATGAACATCAATCCTTGATGACCAAGAATGTTGTTGTTTTTCTTCCAATTAGCACCGACGTGGAAGGCTACGCCGTCGTCCTGGGCCGTCAGAGCCAAGAGAACAGCAACCCCAACGAGGTGTCCCTGAACATCTCGGAGATCATCATTCACCCTGAGTACAACCCCTCCGGATATGACAACGACATCTGCCTTCTCCGTCTCTCCTCGCCAGTCGAGTTCACCAACTACATCATGCCCGTCTGCCTGGCTGCACAGAGCAGCATGATCCACGCTGGCACCGTCAGCTGGGTCACCGGCTGGGGCAACATCAATTTCGGAGGTCAATACATCAATAGGTCAAGTCAATTCACACAGCAGAGGTCTCATAGGCTGCTCATTGAACTCCCATTTACTTCTTCCCATAGTGCCACTCCCTTCCCCACAAAACCTCCAGGAAGTGGACGTGCCCGTAGTGGGCAACAGACAGTGTCACTGTAACTATGGGGAGGGCACCATCACTGACAACATGATCTGCGCAGGATTGTCTACTGGAGGGAAGGGCGCTTGTCAGGTAAAACTTTTAAAAGGTCATATTTTTTGAGGAGCTAACAAAAAATAGATTAGATTCCATTTTTTGTTTGTCATTGCACAAGTACAAGTTCTGGAAAACTCAACATTGTAGTTCAGCATCTATCCAGAAATGATAAATAGTGCATAAAGTGCAGGATGATCGACATGAGGTAGGCAGTATAGTGCAATAAAAAAGACTTAAGTGCAACACAGCTGTAAAGAATACTCGAATACTAGAAATGAATGATGTCCCTTTTAAGAGCGTCGGTCCCGTTCACCAGTGCTTGGTGCCGACAGTATATAATTGTACCCTGGAACCAGGAAATTGGTAAACCACAAACAGCGTTACCCATCACCTTCAATCCCTGTGTGCGTCCAGGATGAACAACCACATGTGCATGATGTACCTGTAAGGTAAAACCCACTGCTAGTGGTTTGACTGGAACCCTGCTCTTTAGGGTCCTCAGCTCACCTCCCACCCTCATTCAAACTGACCCAGTGACTTCAATCTATAGTCGGTTTCAACAGCAGTAGTGCAAAACTAAACTAAACCCTAAACGTTAGATATACAAAGCACAGTACGAAACATAATACAACATAAAATAACTGGTAATGACTCTCATTGAACTTTTTTGGGGGGCACAGTTTTATCCAATTGGAGATTTTTCGGTAACCCATTTTGTGCTTCATCCTCTTCCCCTATAGGGTGACTCTGGTGGACCTTTGGTGAGCAAACAGGGTAACCAGTGGATCCTGATTGGAGTGGTGAGCTTCAGTGTGGGATGCGCCGAGCCCAATTTCCCTACAGTATACGCTAGAGTGTCCCCATATAATGAGTGGATCAACAGCCATGTAACTGACAACCAGCCGGGTTTTGTCCTCTTCACCTCCGTGGGAACCGACAGTGACTTCAGTGTCACCTGTGAAGGTTTATCGCCCGCCCCCACGGCGGCACGTGAGTGGCTTTTTGTCTTGATCCCGGCACAATAATGCATTTGTTCATCGCTCTTTGTTTAAGGTGTGCTGCCATGGTACGATAGTGGGATGCTACATGTGGAGGAAAAACAAATCATTCATTTGGTCAATCAATTAGTGTCATAAGAAGTCTAAAAAATACACAGAACAAACCAAACGAGAACTAACTTGATGACATCACTTAAATAGTGTGTGTGTGTGTGTGATAAAGCTGGCTGTATTCTATTTCATAAGCATGAAATAGAATAAGAGTGCATGCCCACCACCATCATCATGTACTGAATCCGTACTGAATGACTGTACTTGTCTGCAGCCCTTACGTGTGGCAGCGCCCCTCTGAACTCCCACGGCAGCGGGGAGCTGGTGCAGTCGGCCGGCGTGTGGCCGTGGATGGCCAGCTTGCAGAACAACGGCTCCCACGTCTGCGGTGGGAGCCTCGTGGCGGCCAACGCGGTCCTCAGCGCCGCCGCCTGCTTCACTGTGTAAATCTGCGTTTTATATCTGATCAGTACACTGAGGCTGTATGATATATAATGTGTATATTAGGGATGAACAATGTAACAGTCCTGAGATATGAGAGAGGTTGTTGTTGATTGTGACGAGCAGGGCCGGATTAAATGGATAGGTTACACTAGTGTTACGACCGGCTCAGGTTCGTAACAGACAAAGAATACCAAACGGAGACCAAAGTTATCACCAATCAAATGTTTACTGAACAACGCAACATATGTTTACAAAGGACCCAAACCATTTGCTCATCAAACCACAAACGTCCGACCAAACTAAGCACCCCAACGATACCCAAACGATCAATCCAATCCACACAGATGTAATCAGTCCCTGGACAAGGCAGCCGCGAGTGTGGAAGCCCACGAGCAGCCGGCATCTTAGAATGTTCCTTGGTTTTATAGTCCGGACTGAGCGCACACGCAACCAGTTCACCTGCGCACGAAGCCCCGCCTCCTCACGCTTCCCGCTGCAGCGCTCAGAGGTAGCGCGGCCGCTCAGAGGTAGCGTGGCTGGTCGTCACACGCCCTCCCTAAAAACAAAACGAAGATCCTTCTGGGGATCGTAGTTTTCCCAAGTTTGGTTCAACATTAGCAATCCCGTCCAATCCAACACGGTATCCAACCCGAATCCAGAGTTCATGAATCCATAGGACTAGGGCAGACTGCAGTGCACGGCATCTTTACGACTCTTCACTCCCGTTCCGACCAGCAACTATGGCACCTATAGAAGCATATTAAGGGGGAGACGAGAGGCAAGAGAAAACAAAACATAACACCCCACATGCACTACAGAACCCCTTGCATTAAGACCGAGACAGGGCATCGGCCACGATATTATCCGCCCCCTTAATGTGCCTAATGTCCAAACAATAGGACTGCAGGAACAGAGACCAACGGACTAACCGCTGGTTTGGACATTTAAGTGAATTGAGAAACGTCAACGGATTATGATCCGTGAAAACCGTCAATGACACCGCAGAACTAATGTATACCGCGAAGTGTTGCAGAGCCCAAATTAATGCTAACGCCTCTTTCTCCACTACTGAATAGTGGAGCTGGTATGAGCAGAATTTTTTCGAGAAGAAACATACAGGGTGGTAAATGTCCTGCTCATCCGCTTGCATCAACACGGCCCCAGCCCCTACATTGCTGGCGTCAACCTGTAACAAAAAAGGCTTATCAAAACACGGGGCAGACAGAACAGGAGCCGAGCACAGAATGGACTTGACATTCTCAAACGCGATTTGACAGGTTGTTGTCCACACATACTTTTCCCCCTCCCTTAAAAGGTTTGTCAGTGGAGCTACGACAGTGGCAAAGTTCTTACAAAAACATCTGTAGTATCCCACTAACCCCAAGAACCTCCTCAGATCCCTTTTAGTGATAGGAGGTGAATACTGCTGGATGGCTTCGATTTTAGCCTGTATAGGGCGAACTTCCCCATTTCCCACAACCTTCCCTAGGTACGTAACGGTGCCTCTGGCAAACTCACACTTCGCCAGGTTCACCGTTAACTGTGCCTCGGTCAAGCGGTCAAAAACGGATCTGAGCCTCTGTAGATGAGACTCCCAAGTGTCGCTAACCAAAATTAGATCGTCTAAATATACGGCACAGCCGTCTAGACCAGAAATCACCCGATTCATAAGCCGTTGAAATGTGGCGGGCGCATTCCTCAACCCAAAACTCATAACGGTGTATGAATACAGGCCAAATGGGGTTATGAAAGACGAGATCTCCCTTGCCCTAGATGTTAAAGGCACTTGCCAATATCCTTTTAGAAGATCAAGCTTCGTAACAAATTTTGCAGAGCCCACGGAATCTACACAATCCTCCATACGAGGTAACGGAAAACTATCACTTTTAGTGACACTATTTACTCTGCGGAAATCCGTGCAAAACCGCACGGTCTTATCCGGCTTCTCCACCAACACACACGGAGATGCCCACTCTGAAAAACATAGCACAGCAAGGTTATTGTCCAACACATATTGAACTTCAGCTTCTAACAGCTTGCGTTTATCTGGTGACACACGGTAAAAGCGTTGTTTAACAGGAGCAGATATTTCCGGATCAGCTGAATCAACTCCGTTCGCTGTGTCTCGGGTATATACATGAACATGTTATCCAACTGTGCTACACACTCAGAGTTTTTCAACCGGCCCCGCAGAATGCCATCGTTGGGAGAGACAATCTCCGCCACAGTTTCTTGACCGGCACCAGCAGGAGCAGAGGCACAGGTTAAAGCCGGTTTTACTCCCACAGACGTATAATACGGTTTCATCTTATTCACATGATACAAGGTAGATTTTTTTTCTCCGGGATGGGGTAGACACTAAATAATTCTCGTCCGAAACTTTTCGAACTACCTCGAATGGACCATCAAATTTTGACTCAAACGGCGAGCCCACTAAGGGACGGATCACAAGGACTTGATCCCCGACTTCAAAGGAGCGTCTCTCTACGGTCCAATCGTACAAGCGCTTCATTTTATCTTGCGCGCCCTCCAAATTTGCCTTGGCTATATCCCGCACTCTAGACAGTCTGTCTTTAAAGTTAAGAACATAGCTCTCAGGTGGTGCACTGGCTTTTCCCACATCCTCCAAAACTGACAGGAGTCCCCGAACCTTGTGACCAAAAACCAAGTCATTTGGACTGAAGCCCGTCCCCTCTTGAACTACCTCACGGGCAGCCAGCATGAGCCAGGGTAATGAGTCTTCCCAGTCCGCGTCTAGTTGTACACAATACGCCCGCAAGAGGGATTTCATTGACTGGTGGAATCTTTCAATGGACCCCTGCGATTGCGCGTGATAGGCTGTAGAGGTAAGGTGTTCTATGCGCAGCTGTTTTAAGGCCTCAGCAAAAATACGGGACGTGAAATTGGACCCACGGTCACTCTGCACAAATTTGGGAATTCCAAAGACCGACATAAATTGAACTAAAGCTTTTAGTACCGCTTTCGTGGAAATAGTACGCAAGGGAAAAGCAAATGGATAACAAGTGTTCAAACACATAAGTGTGAAAATGTAATCACTACCCCGCTTCGATCGTGGCAGTGGGCCTACGCAATCAATTACAATGTGTTCAAATGGTTCACCGATAGCTGGAATCGGATGCAAAGGAACTGGCTTAATCGTCTGGTTTGGCTTACCCGTGATCTGACAGGTGTGGCATGTCTTTAGGTAGGCCGACACATCCTTTTTAACCCGTGGCCAAAAGAAATGCCTGAGAACGCGGTCATAAGTCTTCCTCACTCCACCATGACCACACTGATCATGCGCAACCTTCATTATGGAGTCCCTGTACTTCGTTGGGGCTACCACCTGGACTATAGCTTCTCCCACAAACTCGTCCCAATGTGGCACCCACTTACGGAACAGGACTCCGTTGTCCATGAAGTATCCACACGCTGCACTCAGTGCGTCTGTGGAGGAAAGAACATTTTTAAACAATTCCACCAATCCTGGATCATTAGCCTGTTCGTCGCGCAGTTCTTTGGCTGAGCACGGGAACGGCAGGCCAGACAAGTCCGGAACACATGACACCAAACCAGAGCTCCCCTTTTGATCGCCAGCAGGGGACGCTACGGCACCAGAGCTATGCATCGACCTGGTAACCACACATACTGGATTCCCCCACTCGTTATCCACGTTAACATCTCCCGGCGTAACAGATACAACAGGTGCAGGCGTATCCCCCCAGACGCGTTGCCCCGCAATGTCATTCCCCAGCTCAATGTGTACCCCGTCCACAGGCAGAGCTGGACGAACACCTAAAACTACCGTTCCCTGCACAAAATCAGACCCAATGCCAACCGAGTGAAGAGGCACCGAAACAGTATTCAACCCAATCCCCCGAATTAGTACATTGTCCCCAGTGTACGACTGGCTTGAAAACGGTAACACAGACTGTAAAATAAAAGAATCCACAGCTCCCGTATCCCGCAAGATTTTTACCGGAACACTGTCGTGCCCAGGGAGAGAGACACAACCGTCCGTAATGAAAGGCAGGTACGACAGCAAGCAATCCTTTGCTAAATCATTCCCGCATATGACCCTTTGTTCGGTCGTTCTACCGATTTGGACGGGTGTAGCTAATGCGTTCGGTTTGGTATACGTATACCTAGAACGTTGTGGACTCCTGTTAAGGGCAGGGCAGTCCACTTTCCAATGTCCCGTGTTCCGACAGTAATTACACACCAAACCAGAGTCAGTTTTTGGTGTCGTCATAGAAGACCTGGCGAAAGTTTTATAAGCGCCCTGCTCTGAGTTCATCATAGGCGCGCTACTGAAACTACGGAAGCTGCTCTTATGGGTCAAGGTGAAATCATCGGCCAACGAAGCTGCTTGCTCTGGCGTTTTAGCCTTATGTTCTGAGATGTATGTGGCCACACGCCCAGGTACCGACAATTTGAACTGCTCTACTAACATTAAGTTAGTCAAATCGTCCAACGTGTCAACCCCACTGGCAGAACACCATCGACTGAAATGCTTCCGCAAATCCCTGGCGAACTCTAAATGAGTTTGATCCGCCCCTTTGTTACCTGCGCGGAATCTCTGCCGGTATGCTTCCGGGACCATCTCATAAGCCTGTAATACAGCATTTTTGACAGCGCTATAGTTCGTCGAGTCCTCTTTGGACAACGACGCATATGCTTCCTGTGCTCTACCTGGTGACCATTGTCTTGCTTCTGCCAAACGCTCAAACAAAGAGAAAAAGGTATCCGGATCATCCGTATTGAACTTTGGCACCAACCGCAAGTCTGCCGCTGTTTCACTGGCCCCTTCACTATCCCTTTTTCCCTGGTTAGCCTCTCTCTTCCCCCTCTCGTGGTCAAGTTCGGCCTGATGGTTAAGCCGATCCCGCTGCATGATTCTGTCCTGCTCGTATTGTAGCATTATCAATTCCTTCCGCTGCTCAAAAGTTAGCCCCTCAGTATCAAGCGGCGCATCAGGAGTGAGTTTAAGAGTCACCTCCCCGACCAAAATTCCTTTGTCCATCAACGCACTTTTCAAGGCATCTTTAACCCGGTCTTTTAATTTCCGATCTGCATCGGATATGGCAACCTTATAATAGCCTGCGATCTGTAGTAATGCCTCTTTTGTGCAGCTATCCAATAAAGCCTCAGTAGGCGATTCAATAAACGTATCCACATCCATTTTTTTTTTTTTTTTTTTTTTGGACAAACACCAGGTACCCACGCACACACACCAAAAAAAAAAAAAAGATTCTTCTCCCCCAGCTAACTAAAGAGACGGCCCCCTATCTAAACTCCCCACTAGTCTTCATGCAGTTAGTTGCGAGGGGTATTTATGCACTATTTCCAGCAGGGTGTAGGCTACGACTGGCAATCAGCAACAGCTTCTACCCCGCGGAGGTGCTCCCGAGCCAAAAGCTCTACTCGCTTTCACCGCAACACTACAAACAATCCCAGCTCAACGTGTTTCAAAGTGAAACCGCCGCTCACCCTACCCCGGGGAAAAAAAATCAGTTACTTTTTTTTTTTTCCTTGGCGTTGTTTAGGTACCTCTGTATTCTCCCAAAACTGGACCCAGGCAATGCCCAACAATACTCCGACCTCCTCCGAATCTATTGCCACAACTCACCACAACCAAATGTTCACGTTTGAACGAGCCCCCATGTTACGACCGGCTCAGGTTCGTAACAGACAAAGAATACCAAACGGAGACCAAAGTTATCACCAATCAAATGTTTACTGAACAACGCAACATATGTTTACAAAGGACCCAAACCATTTGCTCATCAAACCACAAACGTCCGACCAAACTAAGCACCCCAACGATACCCAAACGATCAATCCAATCCACACAGATGTAATCAGTCCCTGGACAAGGCAGCCGCGAGTGTGGAAGCCCACGAGCAGCCGGCATCTTAGAATGTTCCTTGGTTTTATAGTCCGGACTGAGCGCAGAGGTAGCGCGGCCGCTCGTAGCGCGGCCGCTCAGAGGTAGCGTGGCTGGTCGTCACACTAGGCAGACTGTATTTTTCGCCCCTCTACACCCACATATTGGTAAACAAACAAAAATAGTTTTAAGTGCCACATGATTATTATGCTCATTCATTTAGTTTGCGATATATTTTAGCTTATCTATTTATTGTATCTGTTTAGTTTATATGTAATTTATTTATAATGGAAAGTAAAGCCCTATATTATACATTTAATTCATAAGAATTTTACATTTGATTTTAATGTATTCACGATATGCATTAAAGATATTGGTGTTTTTCATATGAGCGTGATCTCCATTGAACCGGAAATACTTTTTCCTGCACATTGGCGCTAACGTTGTGTATGTTTACAAAAGGAAATGAATATATAAATTGAAATAAAGTTTTAGTTTTATGTTTTAATTACATGTTGAACATTATTTAATGCAGGGGGCCCAGACCCCTCTGTCTGGGCCCCCCTAGTGGCAAGGAGGCCCTAGGCATGTGCCTAGACTGCTGATGCTAGAGCTGGGCCTGGTGACGAGCTGTGGGGTGTGTGTGTGGTTAATAGCTGGTTTAAGCAGCCTCACCAGGCCCAAGTCAGACTGATCAGACTCTGGCTGCACACGTGTGGCGCATGAGCAATCAAGGCCCACAGGATAAACCAGCTATCACCACACGCAAGACTATTTGCACAATCCATTGGATTGCGTTCTTTTAAATGTCGTTATCCTGTTTCAAATGTCCGTTCATCTAACGTAGCGACGTGTTTTTCTGCTCTTCACTTCAGCCCCGTCACCACCTCCAACTGGAGTGTAGTTTTGGGCCGTTCGAAGCACAGCGGCACCAACGTGTTCGAAGTGACCCTGGGGGTGGAGTCCATCAAATTCAGCAACCTCACCGGGGACAACGTGGCCTTGCTCATTCTGTCAGGCCCAGTCATGCTCTCGGACTACATCCAGCCCCTCTGTCAGGACAAGGGCACGGTGAACTTCCTGAACAACTCTGACTGTTGGCTGGCCGGCTGGGGCCAGGGGGAGGGAGGAGGTGAGTTCCCTATCCAGACCTTCCCCCCCCACCCCATTGAGTTTCCAATGGTGATGGAGGCTGTGTCAACTATGCTTTAGGGCTGCAACTAAATCAGTCAATTAATATTTTTTTCGATTAATCGTTTAGTCTAGAAAACGTCAGAAATAATAGCAAATGTTACAAGTCACAAGTTACCAGAATCCAAAGTGATGTCTTAAATTCGCTTGCATTATCTGACAGGCAGCCACGAAACACTAAAGTATTATTATTTTTTTAACGATCCATGAACCAAACATTTGAATATCTGAAGCATTGAGCAGCAAATAAACAATTAATCTGTCAAATGACTAATCGTTGCAGCCCTAAATCCCAATCGCTCCTTTATTTCACCAAGTATGCTAGGTCTATATAAAACTGGTTGACGGTGACCTTCTTTGACCTAACCACAGAGGAAGAAACCCTGCAGGAGTTTCAAACCACCGTGGTCGATTGTGGCAACGCATCTTCCTCAAGTGATAACTTTTGCACCCAAGCTGTGACTATACGTCAGGTAATGAAAGGACAAAAGTTCAGAATCATCTTTTTTCATCATACGTTGTTTTTTTGTTTCTTTTAGTATTGTCTGGTTTACTCATGGTCATTTGTACATGTTGCAGTAGTTTAGTTTTTGTCAAGCCAGGTGAGGACACATGTTGGTGCTCCAGAGTTAGTTTGGAAAGCTGTGTTCTGGTGCGTGCTGGTGGGGATGACCGTGTGTTTGGTTTCAGGGCGACACTGGCGGCCCCCTGATGTGTAGAAGCGGCAGCAGCTGGACCCAGCTGGCCGTGCTTCCCATTACCGAGGACACCCGTATACGGACGGTGAAAAGCTCCACCCTGACGACGTTTCTCAGATCAAGCCGATATTTGAGATTGCTGGAGGAAAATCTGGGCACCTTGCTGTCCCCTGCCCCCCGCACCCCCACCACCCGCACCCCCACCACCCCTCCCCCCCCGCACCCCCACCACCCGCACCCCCACCACCCCTCCCCCCCTCCCCCCCACCACCACTCCCCCAACAACCAGTCAAAACTCGGCCACAAGCTTTCCCATGGCTTTGTCCACCCTCTTGCTCCTCCCCTCCTTCTACCTCTTCTTCTCGCTCATCTAGAGACAACTTTGCTTTGCACCTTGAAGGGTTCGACTCCGTTTTCGGTTCATTTTTTATCTCAGGGAGGGAAGTATCTCGTAGTGTATGAAAAAATAGGCTGCAAAAACATTACAGCGTGATTGTTGTATTTTTGTTTTAGCTACAGCATTGTATTCATATTCTTTTTTGGAGAACCATTAAAATAACATGAGGAGAAAATCTTAAGTAAAACCAGCCGAAATATAATATCCTGTTGGACCACTATCTTACACTAGCCTTTATGCTGAAAATTACATTACATTAAAATCATTATAGCCGTGTTTCCAACTAATACTACCTGGAACTTTAAGTCCTAGGAACTACTTTTCAGGAACTTCAGCCCAAGTTTGTTTCCACTGCCAAGATTAGGCAAATTAAATTAGAGTTGCGGCAAGATCGGGGCTTTATATATATATATTTTTTTTTTTTAAATAATTAACGTATTTAGCAGCTATCTCAACGCTACGCCCATACTGTGATTGACAGGCGAGATGGATTCTCCGAGCCAATCACGGAAGAGATGCTCTCATTGGTCAGAAATGAGCCAGGAGGTCTAGTCGATTAATCCGAGTCCGTTCTCCCGACATCAGATGTAAATGCGTTCCATTGCAACAATTGGGGAACACATGGATGCCCGAGAAAGTTTAATGTCTGACGTAAATCCAACCGACTCGGTCTTCACCAAAATAGCCCGAGCTTGTGTTTCGGAACCCCGATCTGATTGCCAGTTCTATTGCACTTTCTCAAGGTGGAGGTCGGCTTTTCCCGAAGTCCGGAGCACAATAGAATGCGCCATAAAGCATAGACATATATATATAGACGCCTCATGACGTGCTGGAACGTAACCCAGCATCGCCGCCATATTGGTTGGGTCTCCTCACTCTAGTCTAGCATAGGAGTCAACGGGAGAGCAAGCTATGCAGTATTTTGTGCAGCTTACGGCGCAGTATTGACACCAGATCGCGTGGGATTACCTTTCACAAGTAAGATTGAACAATAATTCTTTTTTTAAATTATTAATTCGTCCTGTATCATAACTAAATCTCTGCCGTTTGTAACAAACCAAACCGTGTGAAAATCCGGTATAAATTCGGGGAGTTATGCTTATTATTGTAGTTGGGGATACACCTTCCTCCATAGAAATGAATGCACTGGGGACCCATCCAACAGGCAGCGTCAGTCTATGAGGCGTCTATGAATATACTGTATGTCTATGGTCTAAATTGTCTCATGCAGAGGAAGTCGCAGTCGACTCGAAAACAGATGTTGACAGCTGACTGAGGGCTGAGCCATTTTCAACAAATTCAACTTAAATCTTACAAGACCGTTTAATGTACATGTCCTATTTTTCTATTTGCAGCATTAAACATTTTTGGTGTCAAATGTTGAAATCTTTTTTTCAATATTACAGATTTTGTAAGGCAGAACCATGATTGAAAAGAATAGAACGTTTCTTAAATGTTTTGATGGCCTTGAATTGTCCACCCCAATAATTAAAATGTTAAATAGAATACAAAAATACGTAATTAAAAAAATGATAATTATAGCCTATCTCTAATGGTCTAGTCATACTACAAATGTGTAAAATTGTTCAGTGATGATGATAAATCGCAATCTGTTAAAATGATACTTTTACATTTTCTTTTAAATCTCCTGGCGCTGTTGTCTGATGCAGACTTAATCAAGTTTACATCTGAAGAGGTTGCCGTCTATGGAAAGGCTTTGAACGCCTATTTACGACAGCCAACAAACCAAGTCTCCCACGGGCATTATTGTAGCAGGAACCCTCCACTCACATTGACAATAAATAATGCCCCCATATAAAATACGCCAAATGCGAACAGTGGCCATTTTTATCCAGTAGGTGGCGGCAGTAGCCTACACTTTGGGGGAGGGAATCACTACTGCTAGTTATTAAGCACGAAGAAGAACATGTCGTCTTCCTACTTGAGAACATAACTGGATGCTAGAATGTAAAATGTCTTTTTTTTGTAGCTGGGCCGTGTAACTATTATATTATCTTTGTTTTGTGTTTTCCTTTTTGTTTACGCCAACCCTAACCCTGAACACGTTGTAGTTCTCGTAGGTGGCACCAGACTCTTCCTTTCCTACCAGGAGAAGAAGAAGAAGAAAACGCCGTTTCTATAGTAACTTGCTTGGCACTGTAAACGCTATTTAGCTCACAAGCTAATAGGCTAGCTCGTGGATGTGGGGCTACTTGCGGTATCTCCACATTTAGTCTTTCTATTGCATGTATCGAGTAGAAAAAGTAAATTCAACTACTAATGTCGTAGTATGAGAAACATCCACATCAGGGTTATGCTTGCAACACAGCGAACCAGGCGGCCAGGTAAGTAGAGTTGTTGCAGGAGTTTAACAAAGATAAAGCAGAATGGTGATAATTAATTATAATTTGGTTTCTTAGAAGTCTGAAAGGTAGTATTTTAATTAAGGATATACGACCTAGCTTGAAACCATACTTGGATAAATGGATGTAATTGCGCATCGTAACGCATGGCAAACAATAAGTTAAAGTGAACTTGTTTGCATTGCTGGCCTGGCAAACATCTAACTTCATTCTGCCTTCCCAGGAGATGGGAACCATTAACAACATGTGAACCATTAAAAACATGTGAACCAATAAAAACATGTCATCTCCAGAATCAACAACAGTGGTGGTAAGAATAATTACTGGCGTCATAACTATTCCTTTCCGGAGCATGTGTGTTACAGATGTGTAACGATGTAACGCATGTGTAACAGTGTTACAGATATTGTACATTATTTAATGAGTCATTGTTACATCTCTAGGTGTTGCCTATATGGGGACTGGCTCTCCCTCTTCCCGCCGTGCTGATGATTACTGTTGCTATTTACATCTTTGTCCTCGCGATGGCGCTCTGGTTCCGCCATTGTCTGAAGGTTTGTCCTCAAGGAAATTTAGTTATAAGATATACAGTATAACTATGTGTTTCAGATATTGATACCGTAATTAAAAAATAAAATTAAAATAACACAACGGCTACTACTTCTAGCAACATAGAATTGTGTCAAGAAACGAGGTGTGCTATAAATGTAACAACACTCGGTCATTGGACTATGTGCTCCTTTCCCCCTGAAGGACCGCTGTTCAAGCATGTGGATGGATTGCTGTCCAGACATTTCCCCGTGTGAACATTGCTTTGTATGGGCAGAATCCTGCGATTGTCGCCCACCGTCCGTCCGCTCGTGCCTGGACAATACGTGCCCTGCCCCCACTGTGCGTAATATCCTAACTGTCCTTTATCCCTTTTGCTGTTAAAAGGTTTGGCGGAGGCCCAAGTGTTGAAGCTGCTGTAGGTACGATTTTAGAATTGCAAAGAGAGAAAGAGGGCAGAAGAGAGCAATATTTTGAAAATACGACGGCAACAAAAACACCCCCTCCCTCCCTATATTTCTACGCCGTCAAGAAGTGTTGCGTTCACTGCACTTGTGGTGGAGGTATGGGAACGCTGTTTGTGCACATGTGATTGACAGGCAAGATGGATTCCCCGAACCAATCGGTGAAGAGATGCCCTGATTGGTCAGAAATGTGCTGGGAGTGGTCTAAAAATTGTTTTATACAGAGGCAGGCGCAGTCAACCAGAACAGATATCCTCACAGGGAGTCACCAATAGCTGACAGATGGCTATGGCCTTTCTAAAAAAAAAAAACAACACTTAAATAATAGCTCTTAAATCTTACCTACAACACCTTTAGTTCCCTTTGAACAATGAGTCTCCAAAGTAGCCCACAAAGTAAATGGCTGCTATGAATGCAATAGCTCCTGTGACCTGTTTTCCTTCTCTTCCCAACCCACCCACAGTGTGCCAAATGGGACTGCGCCTGCACCTGCCAGCCACCCGAGTGTGACTCGTGCAATTGCCTCTGCTTCGAGATCAAGATCCGATAGCAAACGTATAGGGCCACATCTGTGATGATGGACACGTGATGGCTATCAACTGATGGTGGTCCAAGGACACAATATCCCTCCGGCTTGTCGTTGGACAACACCCAGTTGTCCGACGATGACACAGTCAACACCCATACCAACAGCCTTGTATATCTAGACTTACTACTCTTTCTAGCTAAAATACATGTTTAAATGGTTTATACACATACGTTGCATTAGTCTGTCTTTATTTGGTGCATTTATTTGAAATGAACAGACCGTCGCACTATAGGCTGACTTTCACACTGACTTTTCGCACTGTGTTATTGTTGAAATGCTTATGTAGTGGACCGATGCTAGTATATTACTTTTGTACGCTAATTTGACTGCATATAGGAACATGTAAATGTATTGCCTCATTTGTTCCTGTGAATGTTTATATCTTTCTTTAATGCCACTGTGTAAGAGTTACCTGCTTGTTTTCTGTACACCGGTGTGGCCTTTTGTTGCCGTCTGTCATATTGATTACAAAGATTAGATAAGATTTTCTTTATTAATCCCAGGTGGGAAATTACTGTTTACAACACCATGTGGTATTTTAGAAGGATATTTCTCCCTTATCCTTTTTTTTAGTAGTACATTAACTCCACTTGATTTTGGTTTATTATTGCATTTGCGCTGTTTATTTATTTGTATGTTGTTTTTTCAATAAAGCAAGTTGTTGCTTTGATTTTGGTTATTCATACACAATATGTACATAATGCAATTGATAAATGCTTCAGTAGGATACAGTTATGTCATTTAACTTGTTTAATGTAGCATATAATCTACTAGAAAATTAGAAAAAAGTAGAAAATTGTATTTTTAGAGCTGTCACGTGTGGTGTGTGTGTGTGTGTGTGTGTGTGTGTGTGTGTGTGTGTGTGTGTGTGTGTGTGTGTGTGTGTGTGTGTGTGTGTGTGTATTGTAGACATTTGCAGTGCTGCATATTTCCCTATTGCCAACACAAAGTTTCCAAAACAAATGCAGAGAGAGGGGAGACTGAAAAAGGTTTGCCTGACAAATATAAGCGGTCAGGAGATAACAGAATAGTCTTTTTTTTTTTTTTTTACCTATCTACAGATTGCTACATATACGCATGTAGCAATCTCCATGAATGCTGTCTGTAATGGCGCAATGGGCAACCTTGCTGCAAGAGGAAATATATCTAACATTGCTGTGCGGTGGTTTTGAAATGTCGTGAGATGAAGGCCTCTGGGGACACATCCATCCATCCAGTCATTCTGCTCATCCCATAGGCTGACTCTCTGCATATTAGTGACAAGCATGAGCCAAGCTCCCCCTCTGTTATCCCCTCCTGCCGGGAGACAGCATCAGTAGTCCCAAGGGTGGGGGGGGCTCAGTGGAAATGTGTTGCGTAACGCTGGGCTGTCTCAAGGTCAAAAGCTTTACTGCAACTTACTGATATCTGATTCAGCCGGAATGTGTCCGATAGGAAGCCTGCTACCGTGCAGGCCTATTACTAATTTGGGGGCCATATCATAATGCCATAATGCATCTGCAGCAACAACCACCAGCACGTTGTCATACCTAAACCTCCCCATGACGGTGACACAGGATCTTGTTGAGTTTCATTCAGTTGCATCATAATCACTGATTCATGTTTCTGGGTGGTGCGGGTTTTGGGATCGGGTTTTATTTGTCTTCCGCGTCTGATCGCTTGCCGTCAGTCTGTGGGTCCCCGTGTTGCCGCATTGTTCCCATCCGGCGCTGCGGTTCGGCCATTGGCGGTATCCAAACGGCACGTATGATCACGACCACGCGTGATCGTGGTCGTGATCGTGAGATGTGCGAGTCGACACGTACAGAACCGCACGGCCCTGGTCCATCCCACCACCGCCACCGTCACCCCACCCACCTCGCTTCAATACCCGGCATCGCCCTTGCGAGGAAGGTCGCCCAACCGCTGCGCAGCCCAGCCAACCGCGCCGCTCCCTATTGGACGGCGTCGTACGTCACTCGCACCGGGAGAGCGTTCTGATTGGCTGCTGGCCGACCTGCGGACACGCCCCCCGCCCCCCCCCCCCTCCCAGCCTCTTGATATTTTACATTTCTGCACATCCTCTTCCTCCATTGCCTGACATTGCCGCAGAGAGCAGCACTTCCTGGACCTGCTTCCTACTCTCAGCCATCGCACACACTCACACTATTTGGTAAGTGTATACGTTCTTTAACTTTAAACTGTAAAACAAATGTAATTATTGTCATTATTTTTGGATGTGTGTTATATAACAATATGCAATTCAATATGGACATGTATCGGCAAGACGTTGTCTACTGATGTTGGCCTCAGGTTTTTTCCGTGAGGGCCCATTTTATTTAGCACTAGGGGTGACATTGCCAAGGGGCCGTCGCTATATCACTATAAGATTAAGATTTAAGATTGAGATTTACTTTATTAGTCCCACAATTTATTTTACACACACACACACATACACACACACACACACACACACACACACACACACACACACACACACACACACACACACACACACAGTATATAATAGTATAACAGTAGCTCCCACCAGTGTATATGGTCTGTTGTATGTCAATGACATGGCGATGACACAGGCAGTTCAGCACATGGAAAGGTCTATTTTATTCATATTGTGTTGTTTGGAAATTGGAAACGTATTTGGACGGCGGAGGTCTCCTGTTACAGTTTTGTAACAGCGAGCGTCACATCCTCCAGCAACAGGCTGAATGTTAATGAGATGGGGAAACTACACCCATCTATACCATTATATATTATTACAATGTAATAGTGTAATAGATGACTACTCAGTCATCTATTACACTATTGTAATAGATGAATACTCAGAATACTGTTAATGGCCAGCCATTTTTTTTGTTGAAATCCCATATTTGGCTATAAGGCATCTTACAGTTTGAATTTTGCAAGACTGCATCACTCGCCTCTGTCTCAATCTCTCCCCCATCCCCTCACCCGACCCCCCCCCCCCCCCCCCCTCTCTCTCTCTCTCTCTCTCTCTCTTTTCTGTCCTCAGAGTCAACATGCCTCACTCCTACCCCTTTCTGTCCACCGAGCAGAAGAAGGAGCTCAGTGACATTGCTCAGAGGATCGTGGCCCCTGGGAAGGGCATTCTAGCCGCCGATGAGTCAACAGGTAATGGCAGCCGGGAAGGCACATCATTTTAGCCACTGTGGATAAAATGACACCGGCCCGGCCGCAGACCGGGTCTAATAGACGGGTCTTTTGCATCTCTGAGAACCGGCCCAAACATACTCACGCATCACGCAAGTGATCTTCTGTGCTACATGTGTAAAGCGACAGAGAGCAACATTCACCACATTGACTTTAATCAGCAACGCAAAGACAGCAAGTCCCGCTCACCAAATTCCACACTCGCTTTCACTCTGATTGCGTTACAACCCAAAACCATCACCCTAACCAGCCAGCCATCATCCTTAGGCATAGACTATTGGTAATTATTATGAATGAATAACCATCACATTGTAACTCACCCTGACAGCCGCTGCTATGATCCATCAATAGAGCTGGAGGCAGCACTTCCCGGATAAATTAAACCTTCTCAGCACAAGGTCCTCCCAGTCCTCCCTGTCCCTGAATGTCATAGTTAAGGCCCTTTCAAATGAATGCTGGATCCGCCGTTGTACGCTAGACCTGCGTCACCCCTTTGCTTTTTATTATCTATATTTGTATCGATTTGTTTGACATTGTTTTTGTTCTGTCGCCGTTATGATAGTTTCTGTCTGACATATCAATAAGCTCCGGATGGACAGACACTGGGGCCGCACGCTGCCACACACACTCTCCTCATGCTCTCTGCTGTTGCAGAGAAAGAGCGGTAAGAGTTTTTAGTTTGGAGTCTGGACTCCAAACTCAAAATACTCAAAATATTTATAGCCTTTTAGCCTAACCCAATAGTAGCGGAGCATATAAAACGGCCTATGGTCACATTTTAGTCTACTGCTGCAGGTTCTTGTTTAACCACAAGGTGTCACTAAAGACCACGTAGACGAGAGCGGCGGACTGGGGTGGGGCAAAGGGGTCTCGCAGGCTCCCTACCGCCCCCCCCATAGCACCGGGCCTGCTGACTGTCACTGACACAGACAGCGACTTGTTCAGAAAGGCTTTCGACACAATTAAGGAAATAGAATGAGCAAACTGTAGTCGGATAAGGAGAGAATGGGCTTTTGTTATAAAAAACAAAAACAAAGATTGAAAAGGAAAAAACCTGCTCCATTATCAACATATTTCATAAGTTGATTTTAGCCGATAGTGCTGTCGACCGTGGATTGTTTAGTGGCGGAAAAATCCACTGCCCACATGGTTACTCAAGAACACACACACTCACACGCAGGTGCGCATACACACAAACACACACACACACACACACACACACACACACATACACACACACACACCCACACACACACACACACACACACCCACACACACACAAAACATCTGTCAGACAGACAGCAGAGTTCCTGTAACAAACAGGAAGCAGCGTCCCCGATAGCAACCACTCTGTTACCAGAGTGACCTACCCTGCCTGTTGCAGTGGTTACAATGTCCTGGAGCAGTATTTGACAGTACAGCCAGACACAATAGAAGTGATTTATAGAGCTGGCCCTGAAGAAGCGTCCCTGAACCCGGTATACTCAGTCCAATGATGAGCACTAAACACTACAACACTAGAATGGTCAAATTTGTTATTTTTAAGATATTACATGTTTTCTAAGAGGACTCCTTGCTTTAGTGCATTTTTGTCAAATAACATATTTTCTGATACACAAGTTATAAACTTGACACCTATTCACACACACACACACACTGTAAAACCCATTCATTATTCATATATTATTTATTAATATTTTTTTTTGCTTCTTTACTTTATTGACTTATATCTGAATTGCTCTATGGCTCCATTCCCAGATCCTTCTGAGATGGACTGTTTACTTACTAAACTAAATATTTATTTATAGATATACTAACGTGTCGCCAAAAACACCACAGTGCTTATTTTGCTGTAAGTGACTCCATGGAAACGGCATTCCCTCTCTCCACAACATGTTGACTATATGCCGACCCTGGCTCTGCGCCTAGCAACACTGCGGCTAAGCTAACTCCGATAGCGCTCCTCTAAACAGTATTATTTCACTAAACATCCCCATCCTCCTTTTCTTTTCCCCTCTCCCTTTCCTTGCATCTCCAGGCAGCGTCGCCAAGCGCTTCCAGGGCATCAACGCGGAGAACACGGAGGAGAACCGCCGGCTGTACCGCCAACTGCTGTTCAAGTCCCACGACCGCGTGGCACAATGCATCGGCGGCGTCATCTTCTTCCACGAGACGCTCTACCAGAAGACGGACGAAGGCAAGCCCTTCCCCCAGCTGATCAAGGACTACGGCCAGGTAGTCGGCATCAAGGTGGACAAGGGTGTGATGCCCCTGGCCGGCACCAATGGAGAGACCACCACCCAGGGTGAGGAGGGAAGGGGCCACACCAAACACTTCCTATGTTTCCTCTGAAATGTTTAATTTTTTTATATAACATAGTACAAATGTACTATAATACACAAAGTATTGGCTAGTATATTTATAGTAGTAGGGGATTGACTGGTGATCAGTATTCGCTGTTCATACCACAGATGTAAGATTGCTTGTTGCATGCTTGTTTGCATGACAAACAAGCATGGAGAATAGAAACAACCCAATCTGTTTCTTTTTCTTCTTCCTCCTCCACTTTTTTTCTGTGAATATCATTGTCTTTCCTTCCTTCTTTCCTTCCTTCCCTCCTTCCTAACTTCCCTACTTCCGTTCTTCCGTTCTTCCTTCCTTCCTTCCTTCCTTCCTTCCTTCCTTCCTTTCTCTCTTCTTTCCTTCCTTTCTTCTCTTATGCTCATTCTCTCTGTCTCTCCCTCCCTCCGGGTCTCAGGTCTGGATGGGCTGTACGAGCGTTGTGCTCAGTACAAGAAGGACGGTGCTGACTTCGCCAAGTGGCGCTGCGTGCTGAAGATCACCTCCACCACGCCCTCCAGCCTGGCCATCATGGAGAACGCCAACGTCCTGGCCCGCTACGCCAGCATCTGCCAGATGGTGAGACACATGCGCACACACCCCCTATCACAAACACACTCACATTATTGGTTTAACCGTCCATTTTTTAATATATAAATGCAACAACTAACAATAAACAAAGGTAATTACAAAAATGCGATTGCAAAAATGATTATAGACGACTGAAAATGTAGTCAATTGGAGTTGAGTTAGACAAGTGAGTCCAATTACAAACAAAAAACATTAATAACACAGCCCCCCTCTAAACAAACCCATTGTAGCTGCCATCAGAGTCAGTTATACAGTCGAAGTGAATTTAATAATTTTAAGTTAAATATATGAGAATAATTTTCATTTTAAAATATTGTTGGTTAATTAAGATAAATACAATTAAGAACATATGTCTAAACTGAATTTAGTGAAGACTTGTAAAGCTAGAAGTTTCCTTTCGTAATATCGTAAAATCGCAATTATTTGGGCCAGGATAATCGTGACATGAAATTTTCATATCGTCCCATGCCTAACCGACTAGTGCTATTGTCTCTGTTCATGGTGGTGGTTGTGATGCTCTTCCCTCCTGCCTCCAGCACGGCATCGTGCCCATCGTGGAGCCCGAGATCCTGCCTGACGGAGACCATGACCTGCAGCGCAGCCAGTATGTCACCGAGAAGGTGAGTGGCGGCAGGCTCCCATGGCAACCATTGTGTGTGTGTGTGTGTGTGTGTGTTGGTGCGTGCGTGCATGAGTGTGTAGTTTGTTTGTCTAGGTTCCACAGCTACTGTGTAATAGTCTTGCGCAATATCTCCAATATTTAATAAATATTGCAATATGAATGACCACAGCATGGCTGTAATGCATGTGGGCTCTTTTACTAAACTATGCTTTGTTATCATGAATGAACAGAATAGTGACCATGGGAACAGTTTTATCCATAATGTCTCAATCAAAGCCCCAAATAAGAAGTGGAACAATAGGTCATATTCAGCTTCCGCACAATCAGTTTGGACTTTTTCATGATATGGTATTGTGATAGGACAAAAAAGGCCCATAGATTGTCTTGTTTAACTCTCTCTTTGTGTCCTATTATTTGTTCAGCAGATTCCCCAGTCCATGTGAATTTAAGCAATAAGCCACCTGTGGTTTAGTGATTTTAGAACCGCTAGGGGGCGTTGTTAGGCAGGACAGTTACTAAAACAGTTACTAAAGACCAGACCAGGCTCCCCCTTTGGTAAAAAATAAGTAATAGGCACACCCACATTTGCCTCGTCAATTTGTAGAGCAAAGCGTTTATTGTTTATTTTTTTTCTAAAGAATTTATAGTCACCGTGATGCGCAGATTTTGTTTTGCCGTAACATTGTGGACACACACTTCTCGCTGAGCTTCAACATTCAGAGGTGTGCGACGCGTGTCAAATTGCTGTATGAAAGCAAAGGCCATGATACAGCATTTTTTGTTTACGCCGGCTTGCGCAGTGGGCACTTTGGTGCCCACGCACGTCATTATTTACAACTCTTTTGTGCAACACATTTCTAATTGTTCGTTCCACCTGTGCTTTGCTTTTTATACAGTGTGCGGTTGAGCATTTCCCCCACTAAAATACACTCAATACTCCCTTCCATCTCATCTCCCTCCGCGCCTCCCACTTTGGGAAACACTTCTATAGACTACCTAGTAAGATTTCACAAAATAAACACACAGCAACATAAAATGCGATCATTTATTGAAAACAATTTGTGGAGGGTTTATGTGGAGTGTGTGTTGTTGGTGGCTGGTTTACAGCCTCACCTGGCCTGAGTCAGACTGATTGGACTCTGGCTGGGTGGGGCTGCACACCTGTGGTGCATGAGCAATCATGGCACCCAGGATAAACCAGCCATCAACACACACACTCGAAGAGGAGCACCGTCATGACTGGTTGTACCATCAGCTCGGCGAATAACATCTGGCCTGAAACTCCAATAAACACCTTTGAACAACATCTACCCGTGTCCTGTGTCGGAGGGCCCCGAAAGAAAGCCACTTAGGTGGCGTGTGGTGAGGGCTACCCCGCCACACTGGCGCCCAACGTGGGGCTCCTCCGACCAGGACGGGACACGGAAGGGCTGTCCAAGCTGCACTGGAGCCACCAGCCGCGGCGAGGACAGCCACCCCAGCACCAGCTCCCCCTGAACGGCAGCGACGGCCAGCGGAGGAGCGGGGAGGCAGCGCAGCGACCGCCACCGGCAACCGTCTGCAGCTAGCCTCCCCCGGATCCAGCCTGGAGTAGCCCAGGCCAGCCGCCCCTCTGCCAGGGGACCAGGTGCTCAAGGCCCCATGCTCCAGGAGGAGATGGGAGGGATCGTGCCTCGTCGCCCTGGTGGAGGGGGGTGACTACGAACTGTTCCAGGCCCTCCGAGAGCTACCTCCGCGGCCCTGCCGGGCCTCCTCCGAGCCCATCCAGCCAGCCCCTGCAGCCAGCTACCCCAGAGACACCTCCGCCAGCCGGAGCAGCAGCCCCAGGCCTCCGGTCTCCGGGACGGAGGGGGAGGGTGGGGTGGGCGTGTGACCCTGGGGAGGTGTGGAGGTAGTGGGGTTTGGGGGGCTGTGTTTATTTTTTGTTTAGGTATGGCAACCCTGAAAAGAGTCCAGGTTTTTTGTAGGTATGGTAACCCTGTTCAGAGTCCGGTATGTGTTTTTTTTTTTTTTTTTTTTTTTTTTTTTTTTTTTGTTTGCTTGGATGGGGGAGGGGGGGGGGGAGTAGGCGAGGCCGGGGATTCTCCCCAGCCTCAATCTGGTGTTGGGGATATGTGGAGGGTTTATGTGGAGTGTGTGTTGTTGGTGGCTGGTTTACAGCCTCACCTGGCCTGAGTCAGACTGATTGGACTCTGGCTGGGTGGGGCTGCACACCTGTGGTGCATGAGCAATCATGGCACCCAGGATAAACCAGCCATCAACACACACACTCGAAGAGGAGCACCGTCATGACTGGTTGTACCATCAGCTCGGCGAATAACATCTGGCCTGAAACTCCAATAAACACCTTTGAACAACATCTACCCGTGTCCTGTGTCGGAGGGCCCCGAAAGAAAGCCACTTAGGTGGCGTGTGGTGAGGGCAACCCCGCCACACAATTCATCATTCTTCTGCCAAGCAATATAATTCTTTGAGACAGCAAAATGGTTGCCAAGCAACACAGGCTAGCATACAGGTTTTAGACTACAGGTACTAAAAATAAATGTAATGCTGTCACGGGTGGGTGAGTATTTTACAATGGCTTCGAGCCAATCAGAATCAAGGAACTATCCTATTTTATGTTTTATAAAATGTATTTAGCATGATGGTGTTGTGCTGACTGCAGGTGCTGGCTGCTGTCTACAAGGCTCTCTCTGACCACCACGTCTACCTGGAGGGAACCCTGCTCAAGCCCAACATGGTGACCGCCGGACACTCCTGCCCCAAGAAGTACAGCCCCCAGGAGGTTGCCATGGCAACCGTCACCGCCCTGCGCCGCACCGTGCCCCCCGCCGTGCCAGGTGAGGCTGACGGACGGAGTGGATGGATGGATGATACATGGATGAATGTAGCGATGGAAAGATGAATGAATGAATAAGAGATTGTAGTAAGACATGTAGCTTGCATTTTGTAGGTTTTGCCCGCTTCCTTTTGCTTTACCTACTGCCCTTAAGAGTTATTTGCGTCCTCTTGTGCTGAAAATTAAAACCCAGTCATAATCAAAAGTCATATTCAAGAATCAAACTGATGACATTGAAGTATGTTAATTGAAGGTATATCAGACTTAAAGTAACTGTATTCCAAATCTCACATACTACTAATAATATGTTCATTTTGCATTGATGTGTTGATGAAAAAATATATAACAGCTCTACTCCATGTGCCACTTTAAATTTTAACCCTCTCTCTCCAGGTGTGACCTTCCTGTCTGGTGGCCAGAGTGAGGAGGACGCCTCTATCCACCTGAACGCCATCAACCAGTGTCCCCTGAGCCGGCCCTGGGCCCTCACCTTCTCCTACGGTCGGGCCCTGCAGGCCTCAGCCCTCAAAGCCTGGGGAGGCAAGAAGGAGAACGGCAAGGCCTGCCAGGAGGAGTACATGAAGAGGGCCAAGGTGAGTGTTTTTAAATGAGTTTGAAAGAAAACCAAACCCTAAAACAACCTATTTTGGATTAGAGTGTATACCAAAAGTCAGCCAGAGAAGGTATTTTAAAAATGTTGATAGTGGGCCGGACTAGCTCAAACAGGGTGTTTGGTTTTCCCTTAACAGGAATATTGTAAAATGAATCAACTGCTGTTGGATTTTCACAAGTTTGGCTTTCTTTGGCCATTCTGCAATAGCCTCCTAAACTGAATAATAGGTTGTGACGTATTGAGCATGTTGACGAATGGCCTGCTGTAATCTTGAAAGCTTTTCTGTTTTACAGCAGCATTAGAATTGTGAACCTCTAAAAGTGTGCATGTTACTTATTGTGCCATTTCCACATATACTTTGAGAAAGTCTTACAGCTTTAACTGGTTTAGTTTGGTTTAGACATAAAGAGATAATGCTAAATTGAAATTGAAAATATACTTAAGAGACATTGACAGAATCACTGATAAGTCTTGCTTGTCTTCCATTTGGGTTGTGTTATTGTTGTATGAGTTTATGTTGTCTCACTGTCTCCCCCCCCCCCCCCCCCCCCCCCCCCACACACAGAACAACCACCTGGCTGCCCAGGGCAAGTACGTGTCTACTGGGGACAAGGGGGCCGCAGGAAAAGACTCCCTCTTCGAGGAGAACCACGCCTACTAAACGTCTCTTCCCCCACCCACCCACTCACATAATAACATAATTTAAAAGTGGTCCAACGAGCCCAGATGTTTTCCTACCTGTCACCTGCATCACATGGGCACATCACATTCTACCCTGTAACTCCACCCCCATTCCATCACCCTCAAACACACACGCACACCCGTGTGTCACGGTGATTATTATTTTTGTTGTGCTGTCACATGACATGCTGTGTTACTTTAGTCCCTGCCCCCATCTGTATGAGAAATTTAAAAAAGAAAGTAAAACACACTGTCACCCCCCTTTCCCTCACCTTGTATTAATGTTGTCCTGTGATGTGTAAGAAACCCTAACCCCCAACCCCTAGGTCTCGTGTGAATCTATAAGAGCTATTTTAATAAATCCTAAGTACACGTGCCTTCATCTCTCCAAACTCTTAACAACTGCCGGAGGAAGACCTTCTAGGTGTATTCATTTCATTGTATTGAAGTATATAACTACAGTATATGCACTGGAGGAAACAAATTTAAATAAAACTGATCCTATACATTTTTATGGATTGATTTGTTTTCTGTGTTTATACATTCCATTTTCATACCAATGCGCTCTCTAGTGTCAGATGTTTAATATGTCTTCTGTATGTCATCTGATCGCTTGCCGTCTGGGTCCGGTTCTGCTGCATTGTTCTCAGCTGGGCTGCGGTTCAGGGAGTGGCGGTATTTAAACAGCACTTATCAAAATGTATTGTGCATATGATGTGCAAGTCGAAATCACCCCCCCCCCCCCCCCCCCCCCCCCCCTCACACTTGATTACAGGTATGGCGTGACGGCACGCCCTTGCGAGAAGGTTGCTCCTCTCATTGGACGATGATATGTCATTCGCGATGCATCCAAGTTTTGGTTGGATTTTGGCCACTGGAAAAGCGCCCCCCCCCCCCCCATTTCCCTCCCAGCATCTTGATATATTACAATACTGGACATCCTCTTCCTCCAATACCTGACATTGCCACAGAGAGCAGCACTTCCTGAATTCATACACAATATTTGGTAAGTGTTTCATATGGAAAGCCATTTTAGATTTGAATGGTCTTAACGTCACTCTGGATAAATTCATTCTTACTTGTAAGAATGAGAATTTAAGATATCTAGCCTAAGAATTAAATTCTTATAAAAATGTAATTCTTACTCGTAAGTCTTTTTGTAAAAAATCTTACCAATTCTTTCTAGTAAGAATTTCTCACTTATTCTTACTAGTAAGAATTACATTCTGTTACGTTAAACCCAAAAGCAGATCACAAACTTGGTTGTTACGATTCCAAAAGACTGAATGAAATGGTGAGGTGTAGCTCCTGCTGGCAGTGGTGAGAGAATATGGCTTAGACCCTGACGGAGAGGAACTTGAAGATAGTCAGCATGGCAGAGAGGCAGGAATGGGCAGGTAGCTGTAGTGGAGGGTATGATCCTGAGACACGGGGAAAAACCAAGGTTAACGTTGGTAGCAAAAAAACACTTTCTTTACATTTTCTAACTTGGCCAAGAAAGTCACTACCAGCCTTGTAGATACAACAATCTGGTGGAGAGTGGATGGAGAACCGGGGTTTAAATACTGCAGGGCTGATGAGTTGATGGCTGGCAGGTTTGAGCAGTTAGACAGGTGAGCAGGTAACCAAGGAGGGTGGGGAGGAGTCCAGACACACAGACTCAGGGAAACCCAGGAGGAGAATACTACTCACTCTAACACATTCTTAGTAAGCTTTTCATTTATAGGCTACTAGTCATAATAGAATCAGAGATATCTAAAAAGACGGCTATGTTTTTCTGTAACTCCATATCGAGAATGTCTATTACCAGTACACTAGTCATAATTACATTTGATATAAAATTATGACTAGTCAAAATTAAATTATGGATATGAGGGTCTGTAATTGTTATTAGTGAGAATAAAAACTAGTGAGAACGTAATTCTTACAAGAAAGAATTTGATTTGTACTAGTAAGAACTACATTCTTAATCGTAAGAATTGAATTGTACATAAGAGTATTATTTTCAATTCAAGTGTATGGTAGCCTAATATGACTCAAAATTAAATTGTTACAAAAAAATAATTCAATTTTTAGCCTTCTAGTAAGAATGACAATTGTAGTAGGCCTACTAGTAAAAAAGTCATTTTTTAATAGTAAGAATTTAATAATTATAGTAAGAATTAAAGATATCTTAAATTCTCATTGTTAATAGTAAGAATTAAATTATTACTCGTAATAATTAAATTCTTAAACAACACATGCCTCTTTTCTGTCCTCAGAGTCAACATGCCTCACTCCTACCCCTATCTGTCCACCGAGCAGAAGAAGGAGCTCAGTGACATTGCCCAGAGGATCGTGGCCCCTGGGAAGGGCATTCTAGGAGCTGATGAGTCTATAGGTAATGGCAGCCGGGAAGGCTCATCATTTTAGCCATTGTGGAAGAGGTTTCACAGTCACTGACACAGACAGCATCATGGTCAGAAAGGGTTTCAACACAATGAAGAATATGAAATGAGCAAACTCTGTATTTTCAACAATGTGGACCGGATGGAGTCAGTGAGTGAGTGAGTGAGGGACATTCACTCTTCAGCCTGGTGGTCCTCAACCACCAGGCCGTGGACCATTGGCCACCGGGCCTCAGAGATTTAGAAATGAAGCAATACATTTTATTTTTTTCCACTAAATTCAAATATGTTCTATTATGGTTTTTACAGTCTATTTGTGTTGTACCTAATTACATTCAACAGCACAATGAGCAACTGGGTGTCATTAACCCAGCTAGTTGCCCAAATTAAGTTGGCTATGTTTGCAAAATATATGTCTGAAAAGGTAGCCTATTTCACAACCTGTCAAATGTCTGTTACAATATGAGTTTGTTAAACGTGATGCACATCCCAACACGTCGTGGTGTGTAGATGCATACTTAGCATAACAAGAAACAGACTTCATTGGTGAGTTTTTTAGGGGTAGAGGAGATAAAAGGCCAAACAACAATGAATATGAGATTAGATGCTGTAACGACTGCGTTGTTGGCTTTAACGTTGAAGCCTTTTTTGGTGATGCACAGTTGTCATAATGTGTAACATTTAAAGATATGTATAACCAACAGGTGGTCATGTAGTTATTTAGCTATGGCGACATGCCCATACAAACTGAGGGGGCACGTGCCAAGTCTTCTGCAACCTGGAAGGAGCCCAAACATTTATATTATATATATTATACGTATATCATAATGTATCACATTTATATTATATATATTATATATCATAATATATCACATTTATATTATATATATTATATATCATAACAACCCCGAAGGAGCCCAAAAATGTTCACATTCTCCCCTTTGTGCCCCCTCTCAAAAATGAGCGGCTATTTCGCTTCTCTCTTTCTTGCTAGTTACTCCTCTGCCCATAACCCTAAAATCGCAACTGTTTGTGGCGACTATTGGAGAAAACTACTAATAGGTGGTTTTTATATGGAATAACATTCTATTTATTTCTTCTAAATTAATGATAATACATCTATTTCTATCAATATTCTGTGTCTCCTAATGGCACTCTGCAGTGTGGGAGTGCACAGCCATCAGGAGGTCATAGGCCTTCCTAGAGTTAGGGTTCACAACAGACTACCTTGCAGAAATACTAGTAGCCTACCAACACATGTCTTTGGTTTTTGCTGTGTTGTCATTCCCTATATGATAGGCTACTCATCGGACCGGGTAGGAGGCCTATAAATTGATCACCATCTGTACTGCGGCCTCCCTGCAGGACCTCCGCGGACCCCCCGTTGAAGACCGCTGCTTTATAGCATTGCTGTGTGGCAATGTGGCTACTATGCCCACCCTGGCAACTCCGATAGCGCTCTAAATTGGGCGCCACCAACAGTATCATTTCACTCAATGTCCCCTTCCTCCTTTTCTATTCCCTCTCCCTTTCCTTGCGTCTCCAGGCAGCGTCGTCAAGCGTTTCCAGGGCATCAACGCGGAGAACACGGAGGAGAACCGCCGGCTGTACCGACAACTGCTGTTCACAGCCGACGACCGCGTGGCACAATGCATCGGCGGCGTCATCTTCTTCCACGAGACGCTCTACCAGAAGACGGACGAAGGCAAGCCCTTCCCCCAGCTGATCAAGGACTACGGCCAGGTGGTCGGCATCAAGGTGGACAAGGGTGTGATGCCCCTGGCCGGCACCAATGGAGAGACCACCACCCAGGGTGAGGAGGGAAGGGGCCACACCAAACACTTCCTGGTGGGATTGTCATTACTGGTGTTTTATTATTTTTTCTATTACAAAGTACAAATGTGCTACGGAGACCCTAAAGCAACATGGGAAGGAACAAATATATTCAGGTGGAGAAAACAAATCTGCACTTCAGAAAAAAAAAACTAAAAGTTGAAAATGATATTCCAGTGTTGGAAATAAAATCCTTTAGATAAAAAAAAGAAAAGAAAAAAAAAAGAATTCATGAAGAGAAGGAAAAAAAATTCCAAGAAGTTTAAAAAAATTAACTCAGATCCTTATATAACTAAGGAAACATCTTAGTTATTCTACAGCGCACATAGACAGCAGTAGGCAACATGGAGTTGTTGATAGTATGATGGAGCAATTCATCGAGTTTTACTTTGAGCTTTTCATGGTTTCATGTACAAAGACATCAAGACCGTATATATATATATATATATATATATATATATATATATATATATATATATATATATATATACAGTATATACTGGAGTTTTCAAACAAATAACAGATTTCTGTTTTTTTCATTTTCAAATGACAATGAATAATGGATGATCCGAAGATACCCAGACCCTCCACACCTTTTTTCTGTATCATTGTCTTTCTTTTCTTCCTTCCTTCCTTCTTTCCTTCCTTTCTTCTCTTATTCTCACTATCTCTGTCTCTCCCTCCCTCCGGGTCTCAGGTCTGGATGGGCTGTACGAGCGTTGTGCTCAGTACAAGAAGGACGGTGCTGACTTCGCCAAGTGGCGCTGCGTACTGAAGATCACCTCCACCACGCCCTCCAGCCTGGCCATCATGGAGAACGCCAACGTCCTGGCCCGCTACGCCAGCATCTGCCAGATGGTGAGACACATGCGCACATACACACACACACACACACACACACACACACACACACACACACACACACACACACACACACACATACACACACACACACACACACACACACACACACACACACACACACACACACACACACACACACACACACACACACACACACACACACACACACACACACCCTGTTTAATTGCATAACACCTTGACAAAGCTGCATCACAAACTGGTTCCCTGTGGAAGGAAAGTTGAATAACCTCTTTGTCTGTTTATTCATTTAGCAGTCGGTTTCATCCAAAGGGACATACAAATAAGGTTGAGAACAATCAAAGCATACATTATGTGAATGGTGGTGGTATGAACAATTACAGTATACAATAGATCCTTTTCACAGAGGCATAGTAGGAAAAACACAGGTGTGGTTCTACTTTTATGTACCATGTCCCATAGGAGCAGACCCATAATTACAGTTATGTGCGTTCTAACTGACTAGTGCCATTGTCTCTGTTCATGGTTGTGATGCTCTTCCCTCCTGCCTCCAGCACGGCATCGTGCCCATCGTGGAGCCCGAGATCCTGCCTGACGGAGACCATGACCTGCAGCGCTGCCAGGACGTCACCGAGAAGGTGAGTGGCAGCAGGTTCCCATGGCAACCATTGTGTGTGTGTGTGTGTGTTTGTGTGTGTGTGTGTGTGTGTCTAATCTATGCTTTGTTTTCCATACAATGAATGAACAGAATAGTGACCATGGGAACAGTTTTATGTCAAAATCAAAGTCCCAAATAAGAAGTGAAGTTCAACAATAGATCAAATTCAGCTTCAGCACAATCAGTTTTGACTTGATATGATAGTATTTTGATAGGACAAAAAAGGCAAATAGATGTTGTTATTAAGTTGTTATTGTTACTATATGTTTTCTTAAGAACTTCTTACATTTATTTCTTAAGAAGTTATTTTATTCCATTATAGTCTCACTTTTGGTCCATGTGTGTGGAAGTGAAAATCAATCAAGTGATAAAACATTTTTTATCAGTGAGTTGCAGCAACCCATTTAATCTTACGTTTTTTCATAAGAAATTATCTAAGAAGGAAGATACAAACATTTTTAAGATAAATTTTAGTGAGCAGCAGTTTCTCTTAACTTTCCTCACAAGTCCAATCTTAAGAAAAAAACAGCAGTGAAGAAGATTTTTGTTCTTATGATACTTTTGTGAATCCGCTCCCAGGTGCTGGCTGCTGTCTACAAGGCTCTCTCTGACCACCACGTCTACCTGGAGGGAACCCTGCTCAAGCCCAACATGGTGACCGCCGGACACTCCTGCCCCAAGAAGTACAGCCCCCAGGAGGTTGCCATGGCAACCGTCACCGCCCTGCGCCGCACCGTGCCCTGCCGCCGTGCCAGGTGAGGCTGACGGACGGACTAATGGATGGATAGATGGATGATGGACGGTTGGGTGACAGATAGATGGATGAATGTAGGGATGGAAAGATGAATGAATGAATAAGAAATTGTAGTAAGACATGTAGCTTGCATTTTGTAGGCAATTTTCAACTAAAAAAACATTCACTTTGCTTCACGTTCCCCAAAATGTATTTGCGCCCACATTAAAGAAATAGTATTAAAACCCAGTTATCATAATCAATACAATAATATTTTCATTTTGCCATGATCCAGTGTTGATCAACAAAAATATATAACAGCTCTACTCCATGTGCACACTTTAATTTTTAACCCTCTCTCTCCAGGTGTGACCTTCCTGTCTGGTGGCCAGAGTGAGGAGGACGCCTCTATCCACCTGAACGCCATCAACCAGTGTCCCCTGAGCCGGCCCTGGGCCCTCACCTTCTCCTACGGCCGGGCCCTGCAGGCCTCAGCCCTCAAAGCCTGGGGAGGCAAGAAGGAGAACGGCAAGGCCTGCCAGGAGGAGTACATGAAGAGGGCCAAGGTGAGTGTGGAGGTCTGGAGGTTATCTCACAAGCTGTAACAACCAGTTTGCTTTCAAAGGTTACCATGTCGTCGATGGTTGGAGGTATTTGTTACACGACAATCTTAAACGTGTAAGTGAACCCCCTGTTTCAGCTCGAATTAGAACACAGATTTTAAAAAATGCGACCCGTGACATCTGCCCCAGTGCATGGAGTTTTGCACTCAGGTCCATAATGTATTGAATCTCATTTGTACTGGCACTTGGAGCCATTTATCCCAATTCCGACTATCTTCGTGCACAAACTTGCCTTCAGCATGGACTTTATTATGTTAAACCTTTCCACCAAAACTAGTCTGTCTGGGGATGGTACGCACTGGTACGACTAGATTTAAATAATCCATAAAGTTTGCGTAGTGTACATGACATAAACACAGTGCCTTGATCAGTGAGTATCATCCCGAGACTGCTCAAGTGGAAAATCTCCCACTGGGGGGGGGGGGACTGTGGGGCCGGCGCAGTCTCCTCCTGAGTCTCCTCTGGTCCTCCCCCCCACCCTCCTTGCATCACCGCTGAGCCCAGCGCACATTCCACATGTCCCTACCTGTCACATACCTTTATAACTATCCTTTATGCTTTTTCCCTTGAAAGCAAATTTCGACAGTCACGACTGGATATTTGTGCACATCCCCATGAACACACTTTATTCCCCCCCCCCACCCCCCCCCCCCTACAGAACAACAACCTGGCTGCCCAGGGCAAGTACGTGTCCAGTGGGGACAAAGGGGCCGCGAGCGGAGACTCCCTCTTCGAGGAGAACTACGCCTACTAAATGTCTCTTCCCCACCCACCCACTCACATAATAACATCATTTAAACATGGTCCAACGAGCCCAGATGTTTTCCTACCTGTTACCTGCATGGGCACATCACATTCCACCCTGTAACCCCACCCCCATTCCACCACCCTCAAACACACACACACACACACACCCGTGTGTCATGGTGATTATTATAATTATTATATTATATTATTATTTTGTTGTGCTGTCACATGAAAATGTATGAAAATATATGTTTTAATGGGGGGAATGTGCAGTATCTTGGTGTAGGGCATCTGTGCAATTTTTTGGTGGAGGGCATCATGCAATATTCTTGGTGTGTATGTTCTGGTGTATATGGATTTATAGGGAGACAATAAAGGCTTATCTTATGACATGCTGTGTCACTTTAGTCCCTCCCCCCGTGTAATGGGCCCTCGAAACCCCCTCCGTATAAGGGTTAGTATAAAAAAGAGTATAAAAAAGAGAAATAAAAACTGTCACACCCCCACCCCCTCCCTCCCTCCCTGTGATAAGACTCCTGCTGTAACGTCCTGTTATTTGTAGAAACCCTCACCCCCTCACCCTCACTAGGTCTCGTGTGAATCTATAATCTATCTAAGAGCTATTTTAATAAATCCTAAGTGCACGTGCCTTCATCTCTCCAAACTCTAAACAACTGCCGGAGGAAAACCTAGGGTGTATTTAAAGCTTATAACTACACTATATGCACTGGAGGAAAAATAATAAAATAAAACTGATCCTATTCATTTTTATGGATTGATTTTTTTTCAGTTGTGTTTAATTGGTTGTTCTATTGTCATACCAATGCATTAAGATGACCTTGTTTACAGTAAATACACCAACCACTGTTTAGTAGCAGACGGTAGGCCGCATTGTGTTCAATAGTCAGTAATAGGATGTAGATTAATTGACTAATTTAGAATAATAGGATGAAGTTTTTTTTTTATATTTATCACCATTTATCATTCATTATTTCGTCATATTAAAAAACATATTTCGATGGTCAAAACTCAAAACCACATCACACACATTTTAACAGTTAGGAAGCAGGCCAAAAGGGTCGCCACGGCGCCACCTAGCGGTGCCGCTAGTGGGATAACAGGCTGCTCTCCCTCCACTATATGCTCCCCAAGACAAGATGGTTGATGGTTTCCTTCCTGAGCTGCAGCTTGAAAATGTGTATGTATGGGAGAACCAGGGTTTAAAAAAAAAACCTGGTTCCCTGAAAATTAAACAAACTTAATGGGTGAATCAAGAGCTTTTAATTATTATTAATAATAATAATTGCGGAACGTTCCAGTTGAATGTGTTTCCAGAGGGACGTGTTTTGGTGAAACACTACACGTTGGCACCTTTGCGAAGAGGATGTGAAAGAGAACTGCTTATTTGTAGTTTATTTTAAGTGTCAGCTCATATTGGTCTGTTATGCGTCTTTAATACAGGCCTACCATTTCGCTATGGATGTATATGTCCATATACAGCGAATATCTTAGTAGTCAACGACGTTTTGTAAGTAGCAGAGCTGACAAAACCGGTTTACCATCTTAACTAAGTCCACGTACATTGTATCTGAAGTGTATTTACTCTCTCCGTACAGTCCAGACCATGGACCAAGCAGAGAGCATCAACGCAGACCCCGTGATCCAACATAATGACTTTGAGGGTGAGCCAGTTATCTGTTAACATTGTCATAGTCATTTAATAAACAACGTGTCCCCCGGTATCGACTCATCTCTGTGTCATAGCTAAAGCCTTTTCTTGTTTATTGCCTTACAGGCCGTTCCTCAAAGATCCGCAATTGGTCTGGATTTTGGTAAGGGTCAACGGTGCTTATTACTTGCTTGTTCCCTTTTAACGACCCTACTGACTATTGTTAGGTTGAGAGGTGAATCTGTCGTTAACCCAACACCATGGGGTCGGTTTATAAATGAATTATAACTGTATGTCCCCCACGTCAGGCTGCTTGGACTGTGCAACAACTTCGCCTACGTGGTTATGCTCAGTGCTGCCCATGACATCCTGACCAAGCAGGAGGCGGACAACTCCACCACTCTGGTAAGAACACAGCCCATGTTTAGGCCTATCACATGCACACCTTCAATACTTGAATTAGGTTTCAAGTATTGAATTCAAACTGTCTGTCTCTGTTGCAGAACCCAGACTCACTGGCCGTGGACTTTGAAGTGAAACACAGCAGCAACAACAGCACTCGCTATGACTGCAACCCTGTTTCTACTGCGGTAAATGAAATAAGCGATAAATCGTCACACCAACGATGGCCAGATCATAAATGATGATCACAACATGATGTATATGTCTGCCAACGTGATGCAACAAGTTGGTGCACAAGTGCATTCAGTTCTACATTTTAACAAATAATTTGCCAAATTAAAACAATCCAACCAACCAACCAACCAACCAACCACGACTGGTTTTACAGGATGAACAAGCAAATCAATTTAAAGTATGTATTTGAACTGCATTGCAGTAGGCAATTGTGTCAGCAGTGCAGGGGTTTATATTTGACTGCCTATTCTTGTCTTACCCATTTTGTTGTTGTTGTTGCTACTCTATTCCATGTATCTGTGTCTCAACTTTGCATAAAGTCTAGACCGACTTTATTGTGAGGCATATACTCCTCAACACGACATCTGACATGTGTCCCTTTTTTTCTGTTATTATACCCTTAGTCTGGCTTACCGGATGTAGGTTGTTGGTATAATTCATAATTCATCATTGGCCGATCTTTACCAGTTGTCATTGCATTTAGTAGGTTAGTTTTTTTTTTAACGTTAGCATGAAACTGTTGTTGGGCTTGATCTGCCGGGTTTTCTTAGAACCATGTTTGTGTGCCATCATTCTTTTTCCTGTTATTTCCTCTACTGATAGAGGTGAGGTGTTTTGATGTGATCTCATCCTGTTCCCTGCCTCCAGGTTATTTTATTGGCCGACATTCTGCCCTCCCTTGTCATCAAACTTTCTGCTACACTCTACATCCACCAGGTGCCATATGGGTAAGAAAGCTACGTCACAGGGTCAATGGAAGGGTTACATCATCAATAACACTTTTTCATTACCGATAACGAGTTTAAGTTGGGTGAGAAAAAATAGAGTATCAGAGCTTTGCATAGACTCCAGCCACTGATACCCGACACCGCATTTTACACCAGTATCAGCCCGATATAGATACCCAGTGTCGGATCGGTACATCCCCAGCAGATAGAGGGCACACTTCCCCATAATTGCACATGAATTTAACTGGGTGCATGCAGAGAGGCTAGGGGCCTACAGGTTCTTTATTAGCGGTGTTGGTATTGTACTGGCAGCTACAGTACTATTCACATTGTGGTCATTATTGTATCTTATCATTTACATATTTAATACTGAGCACTTGAAGCACTGTCGGGAGGCACCACATTGGTACATCCCTATTTTTGGTAAAATTGAGCTATGAATGATTAGATTACATTAGAGGATCTTTGTTGTCAATTTCTGGCTTTGGCTTCACAGAACAAAAAACATAAAACTTAATAAAACATCCAGGACACAAAGAGACAGTACAAGGCAAACCCGCAGTAGAGCTTTAGATAATATATATGGACACATGTTTTTTTTTGTGCCTGCATGTAGGTATAGGAGTATGTGCGCTGGTTCAACCATCTAAACTAACACTCTTTGTGTTGTGCTTTGATCCGCTAGGTTCAGAGTGCTGTTCTGTGTCAGCACCACAGCGGTCAGCTTCCTGCTTGTGTCGTTCTCCACATCCATATCCATAAGCATTCTGGGTAATTAAGCCAACGTGTCACTTGTCATCAATCACTGTTTTGATGTAAACAAAGTCGTGTTTTGCCTTGCCTTTGGGATCCACCCCCCCACCCAACACACATGTACGACAACAAACTGACCTGTGTCTCATATTTTGAACCATACGTCTCCAGGTGTGGTTTTTGCCAGCATGGGATCCGGACTGGGAGAGTTGTCCTTCCTGTCCCTTACTACCTTCTTCAGCAGGTGAAAACATGACAAGCCCTACCCTCCTCTTTCCTATGTGTTCCTTCTACTTTTCTATTTCCTCTCTTCCACAGTGTCTGCTGGACTACAGTATACCTGCTATACTTTAGTGTACGACATTGACCGTCCCTTTTTCCACTTTTATGTTTTTCATTTCAATACTGTGTGACTTTTTGGAACTTTCCAATCAAGACATCAGCACATTCTTTCCACTATAAATAAAAAAAGTAAAGTATTATGAATATTAGCTCTCTCGTGTCTGTTAATCAACAGACACAAGAAACAGAGAACAGACACAAAGCTCTTTTGGTCTGCGCGTGTCACCCATCTTCATCATCTCTTTATCCACCCACCACCATTCTCAGGGATGTACTGGAGGGGTGGGGCTCGGGCACCGGCGGGGCGGGGGTTGCCGGGGCCCTTCTGTACTCTGCGCTGACCCAGGCGGGCCTGTCGCCCCGGGTAACGCTGCTCACCATGCTGGTGGTGCCCACCGCCATGCTGCTCAGGTAAGAGGCACCCGACGTCCGTGTGTCACGTGTCCAATCTGTTGCCATGAGCAGCGTTCCATTTGTCTGTCATTCATTTCACCTCATGCGTCCTGCTAAATATCAAGAGGTGTTACTCGATTCTCTGTTGTACCTTCTGTTCTGATTTGTGGAATGCTCGACCAGAAGTTCAATCAGTCGCTGAAACGCATTGGGACCGAGGATACATCGGTGTATCCTAACAGGAAGTGTTACCATACATTTAGACGTCGTGCCGCTGTATGGCCGTATATAACAAACGTGATTGGCTGTAAAGTCTGAAGGTTGTGTTGGTCAGACCAGTCGGCGTCGCCTTGATGCTTAAGCGGCTCCTTTGTCATGCATCTATGATGCTCAATGCTCGAGTGATCAAGCCTAAGCTCGTGCATTGAGAACAAGTATTGAAACAGACCCCTTGAAACCTGAAAGACACGTCGGGGGACAATTCAAACAAAGGCTTTATATGTTGCTCTTAGCTCCACTGTGTCAACATGCAGTTCTCTATTTTTCTCTCATACTATACTCCTGCACTCCCAGCTATTTTTTCCTGCTGGCTTTCCCACCGACGTTCCCCCAGTGGCGGAGACTACGGGAGGCGGGACCTGTGGGGAGAGGCGGAGCCTCTGAAGAACGACGACGGCTGATGGATGAAACGGAGGAGGATGAGGAGGAGGAGTCTGACCAACAGGAGAAAGGTCCTCGAGGTATGTGATGGTGACACCTGAGGGAAAAAAAAATCCACCAGCTCGAGATATATTATCGGCTGTTAAATTGATTCCAGTAGTTTTGTTTAAGTGGCATGGTGCCTTGTTGCTGTGCAAACAGCAGTGACCGGTGCAGAGTTCATGTCAGTGACAGTCTGGGTTGGTTTGTTTTCAGTGTACCTGCAGCTGTGCCTCATGCCTCAAATGTAGTTTACACAAGGATTTCTCAAGCTTTATCTCTTGCGGCAACACTCATTTCCATTGTCTCATTCCACTCACACAACCAAACACGCTCACTGGTTAGACAAAGTGAGTTGACGCATGCTGATAGGAGGATAAAGAGGGTGATGATGATGGAGTCAACGCTGACGAAGCTTGTTAACTTATTTCCTTTTTGACCACACATTTTTTCCCAGCGTGCCATTTCTTTTTTTAATTTAATTGTTTTACTTAACCAGGAACATATGGCCCAGGTTCACACAGGGGCAACAGGCTTGCTGAAACATCGATGGCCTGAAGTTCCTTCCTCCAATTCCTTCCGCCTAGATTGAAATGCATCCAATGAGACCAGCTCCCTCCCCATGTTTTAGCTCATTTCGTAGCAAGTTCCAAGCTGAGGCAGCAGCTGCGTACATAAAGGCTCTTCTGCCCAGTTCAGTATGGGCTTTGGGGACAGAAATCAACAGGAGTTCTAGGGCTTGTACATTGTGGCGTCACATCGCAATGAACGCAATTAATCGTGAAATTATTTGTCATCATGGGGAGACATTGTTGTGTATGAAACTGCCACAGCGTTTCTCGAGACGTGGCAAAACACATTTTCATTAGCCTAGGTTATGGTATATTTACGCTGATTTAGAATTGAGTCATATATGGCTGAGTATGCGGTTTGCTGCTGAATAATAACCACCCATGTGTGCTTCTCTCCTCCCTGAACACAACAGAGGACAGAGCCAGTGGACCCCTCTCTTGCACTGAGAAGCTGCACGTCATCAAAGTGAGCATGCGCATGCATGCACGCACACACATGGACACAAACCTATTTTTTGTACCAACTTCTCATTCCCAGCCATTGGCACAACATGCATGCATGTCCCTGAGCTTATCAACATGTAATCACACTGTATATATAACAAACCTAAATATTGCAATTTGCACCAAATGACAAATTAGGGCTGGGCAATATATCGCTATTATATCGACATTGTGATATGAGACGAGATGTCGTCTTAGATGTCTTTTCCTGGTTTTAAAGGCTGCATTACAGTAAAGTGATGAAAAAAATTGGAAATACTCATTTAATTTCTTTAAATATTTAATTCACACAGGAGTATACACAATAGGCTTCACCATGTGTATATTTTATATGGACTATTTATTTATTGAATTACTAGAAAACATGCTATATCATGATATATATTGTTATCAAGATATTTAATTACCTATATCGGAATAGAAAATTTTGGCCATATCACCCAGTCCTATGACAAAATATTATTGACTGGGAACTACATGCAAGACTACACCTCTCGTTCTCCTGGCTTCCCCGTCACACAGGGCATCCTGAAGTTTCTGCTGCCCTTGGGCTTGGTTTACTACGCTGAGTACTTCATCAACCAGGGTCTGGTGAGTGGACCCACCCATTTGGTTAGATTTAGATCTGATTTTCATTGTCCTCCAGAGAGGAAATTCATTGCCCCCAGTGTACCGATATACGCGTAGAACACACAGAGACTGGTCATTAGGGAGCAGATGTGGGTGAGGTGTCTTGCTAAAGGATGCCCATAGGTACATGGATGTTGACACCGGGACACAGAAGTGTTGTAAATTGTAGCACAACAGAATAACAAAAAAAATGAAAAAGTTGCACTCGGCTCACAGCACTTGCTGTCTAGAAGGGTCCTGTAATTAAGTGAACTATGACCCCTTTATCAGAACCAGACATAGTAGGGTTACAGCTGCTGTACACATTCCTTGTTTGTTCATTTCTCTTTGGCCTTGTGTGAGATTTGTCTTCTTTTGTTTCTCCCCCAGCTGGAACTTCTCTACTTCCCAAAATCCAACTTGTCTCACGCAGAACAGTATCGCTGGTCAGTAACTGGCTTTTTACCGTATTGTCTTGTCTTTGTAAGTATTACGTAGCCAACTGTGTGTGTGTGTGTGTGTGTGTGTGTGTGTGTGTGCGTGCGTGTGTAGGTACCAGACCCTGTACCAGGTGGGAGTGCTGGTGTCCCGTTCTTCTCTGCGCTGTGTTAAGATCAGGAAACTCTCGATTCTGGCACTGCTACAGGTGTGTATGTCAATATACAAGAAAAATACAAAATGGCCCCCACTGACTTGAGGGGGTTTGTCAACCTATCAGAAAGCAGCACTCTTTGTCATAGATGCAGCAATACAGCCTTTCTCTTGGATGTAAACAGAAACACAGATTCAAACAGCTTTGGTTTAATCATATTGCTCATAAGCCAAAAGCACATATTTGTAACTTGCATTACAATTGGCAATATTAGCACTGTTAGCATTCCAATTACTTGATGCTGTGGCTTGCATTTGTACACTTGCCTTTGATTCCAACAGCTTGTCTACATTCATATCTGGTTGTCTACTCCTAATAGTGGCTATATTTATTTGTTATTGATTATCATTTTTAATATCATTATCATCATTATTCTGTTTCTGATCAGCAACAGGGCTGTTTATTGGCAACATTATCAATAACGAGACAGGCTGAATGTAACAATTATTGTTTATGTGTCCGCCTGAATGAACTTTCAGTAAATAAATGCTCCATTTCAGGCTGTTTACTGTGGTTCAATAAACGACTTCAGGACATTTAATTCAATCTTTTCCTGCTCTCTCTGTCTCTCTGTCTGTCTGTCTCTGTCTCTCTCTCTTTCTCGCTTCCTCCCTTAGTGTGTGAACGCATTGTTGCTACTGTCAGCTGTGTATTACCAGTTCCTGCCCAGTCCGTGGCTGGTGTTTCCCATCGTCCTCTACGAGGGCCTGCTGGGTGGCGCCTCCTACGTCAACACATTCTACTACATCAGCAAGGAGGTCAGTTTGCGGTTTTATTAGTCTAGCAAGGCAAGTTCATTTATATAGCAGCACCTTTCAACAACAAGGCCATTCACAGTGCACTACAAAGGAAGAAATCACATTTAAAGAACATCAGAATGAAAATCATTAAAAAACATCATTAAAAAGACTGAAAATAAAATGTCGAAATGATGTTCAGCCCTAACCCTGAATTTCAAAAGAAAGCAGGTGAAACACACCTATAGAATTTATAATTGCGTTTTATGAGATATGAATTGTCATCATGCATTTTCTGCAAACAACTACAACGGTTCTGCCTGGTGTCTGAATGTGTGTGTTGACCACCTCCAGGCAGGAGACAGGGAGAGGGAGTTTGCCATGGCTGCTGCCAGTGTGGGAGACACCATTGGCATCGCCATGGCCGCCATCACCGCCTTCCCGGTCCACAGCTACTTCTGCTCCCTGTGACAGAGCCCATATCCAGACCCACATGGTGGATCACTGCAGCCAACCCCACTCTCACTGCCGGGTTCTGTCTTATTGCACAGTCCTGTTTACAGTCAAGTGGGCTTGGTTACTTGGCTGATTATCTGGAATAGGGCTTGTACATCATAATGCATCATGGGTTTTTTTGGTGGCGATACTCCGCCGTATTGAGAGGACTCAAGAGAGTTGTAGGACTGTAAAATCCTAAATCAATGTAAATATACCGTAACCAAGGCTAATGAAAATGTTTGAAGTAAAAAGCGTTTATATTTAATTGTCATCATTGAAGCCAGAATGTGCGTGTTCATTTCTTATCGCATCTAATCAATCACATTGGCGTAAGCTTCTGCGTTCTGCGCATGTGCAGTACGGATCCGGCATGAAGAACAGGGAGGGTAGTGGTATTGTGAGGCTAATTTAAAACATTCCTGTGTTTTTTGAAGAAGGTTCTTTGTTGAGCCAATGGACGGTGGAACTGCACCTGTGCCTCTCCTTGGCACGTCCACAAATTTTGAGCCCCACCCTTATGCAATACTTGGTGTGGATGTTGAAATCACACCAGGAATTCACGTCGCATTATAAGATTTTTAATGAATATTGTTACATGGTTGAAACATGTGAGATAAGCGAGTCAGTACTCTTTTACCAAAAAAAGAATGCACTAGACACTTAATATTGTTTTATGTGGTTTTACACTCAATTCCTGTTGTGTAAATTACTGGTACTCATTTTGTAATTGCTCTACAATTGTTGTAAGACACAATTGTGTATCGTGTTACACCACCTTAATCAATGAGCTGTATTTGCACCTCACCAATGTGCACCTTGCTACTGAAACAATGTCTTACTGCTATGCCAGTGCTTTGTTGTATTATTTGTATTATTTCTGACTAAATGTTTACCATGTCATATTTACAATGTATTACATTAATCCACTAATAAATGTTACTAAATTATTTTCCAGAGGGACACAAACTATAATTTGTTTTTTCTGAACTCCCATAATGTTCTCTGGCAGTATACTCAGTAAAGTACTCAATACTCAAAAAACTTTTTCTACATCACTTTGTCCTCACCAAATGTTGCGTTATTAGGCCGCATGCGGTCGCTATAACTAATGTTTTAATTTATACATAATACAGCGAAAAGTGTATAATAGGCCTATATCATGCAAATACGAATATGTTGAATATTTTGTATAAAATTCAACAGGAAACAAACGATGTTGGTAGTCTCACACTCAATATAAATGATTTATAAGGTTTTAAATTATTTTTTGTTTGTGGAATTTTCCAAACTATACAATGAATACAAATCTGCATTCAAAATAATATATTATTTTCCATGTTTATTGACACTGAACAATATTTTATCTGAAATTAAATTATTTGTAGGCCTATATGAGTTTGGTTATATTGCATATATATTTAATCACACGTCAGATGTGTGCAATCACACAATTATACAAATGTACCAACATACCTTCACTGTCATTTTCACGCTTTGATGCAAAACTGAATAGCCTGTATATTCATTTAATTAGGTACAACAACAAAAAATATATACAAATGATACATTGACCCAGAGAGAACTCAGTGCGCGTAATTGATAACAAGAACCCGCTTTGCGCGTGGCCGCGGCTGGAAGCGGTGGTTCAGCTGGAGTGAACCGGTGAGGAAGAGGAAAGAAAAGGCCGACAGATGAAGAAAGACCAGCACGACCACTAACCCCTGGGATGAACATAGAGGTGCTTGGTTTTATAAGTAGCACCGCCGCCAGATCAATGGTATATATATATATATCCGTGTATTTTGTGTCAAGGCGCGGTTATATTTCGCTAACGTTGTTTAGATATCAACCGCTAACTCCAGTTAGCCGTCTAGCTCGTTTCCTAGAACAGGCGGTGCTAAAGTTGCATAGCATACGGGAGCTAGCTAATTGGCAGTGTTTTTTGGACCAGGGTAACCTTTAACCGGCACATCGCTTAGTTGTGAAAGCGGTGCGGTGGTGTGCGGGTGTCGATATGACCTTTAGCTGATAACGTACCGATTTAAACAATGTGTTAGCAACATAATGCTAGCGAACTACCGCTAGCGCCACCAATGACGTAAGCTAACTTAGTTTTAGCATTTAGCTACGCCCAGGGGCCTAACGCTGCCCGGTTCTGGATTTTAAAAGCAACCATAACGTTAAAAAACGGCCATTTGTGTAGATTCGTGTGCACTAAAATATCCACCTTTTTTTGTTGTTTTTAAATCCAATGTTTACAAAATGTTGCGTTTTATTGACGGACGTTTTTCTATCTCTTCCTTCACAGCTGTCGTTGGAAAGTTTGCCTGTTTCTAGTGCGTGAAAGTGTGAGTGTGTGAGCGGTCTGATCCGGTGACAGTGCGCCGTCTGGCCGGATAACTCGCCCGTTGTGCTGCACCGTCCGACCTGAGTGCAGTAAAGGTGTGAGTGTGTGTGTGTGTGTGTGTGTGTGTGTTGTGTGTGTGATTGCACGCAACTGTGTGAGCAGACCTCCCTATGTGTGTGACAATGGGAGACATCAGTGACCTGGACCGACAGATAGAGCAGCTGAGACGCTGTGAGCTGATCAAGGAGAATGAAGTCAAAGCACTGTGCGCCAAAGCAAGGTAATTACTAGGTTATCTCTGGAGCCACACATGCTGCTCACCTATAAATAAATTACTGGAGGAGGATGATGCTATGGTTACAAAAAAAACCCAGTGCCTCTTGTATATCAACTATTCATTTCATATCTTTTTGTTAATATGACAAATGTTTAACTCAATACAGCTCACTTTTCCTTTTGCTTATATGTACATATTATACATCCATTTGTTTATTTTGTTTATTATATTCACTGTAGTAAAATACTGAATACATAATTACATCCTAGCGTAGGATGTAAGCAATATACAAAAATACATTGAGTGATTTGTATACCTAGGCTTTTGTTAACAACAATGTCACACACTCTGACGTTAATCTTGTACCGTTTTATTTTCAGGGAGATCTTGGTGGAAGAAAGTAATGTCCAGAGAGTAGACTCGCCGGTTACAGTAAGCACATAGTTGTCTTGGTTTACCAGCAACATTATTTGCCTGACATTAGAATAGAGTTGAAATGTGCAGTGTTTTTTTATTTTTGTTCATTATCTTGTTTTACAGGTATGTGGTGATATTCATGGGCAGTTTTATGACTTGAAAGAGTTATTTAGAGTAAGTATGCTCCCTTCAACCTGTATTTAGTTCAGCCCAAGCACCTTTCACATTGATGACCATAGGTTGAATCGTTATACTTGTGTACATACGCAGTTGGCTTGGTTTCTCAAGGCCCAGGGTGCAAAATTAACTTTTTTGTCCATTGACCAAAATATTTTTTTAAAATGTGTTTGAGTTTTTGTGAGTTCAAATCTACCGCCACTTACACATTTTACCAGCATTTGGCTGGTGCTAATTTTGTGCCCTGGATCTGACGCATCAGCCAGGACTAGCTCATTGCCACCCTACTCACTGTTTATCATCCCTCCATTTCACAGGTCGGGGGTGATGTTCCAGAGACAAATTATCTCTTCATGGGCGACTTTGTGGACCGAGGTTTCTACAGCGTGGAGACCTTCCTTCTGTTGCTAGCACTGAAGGTACAGGGCTGTCTTGTCTTATGCTTTTGCTTTGTACACCAATCATTTGAACTTGGGCTGGGCAATATGGACCTTTTATTTATGATGATAAATATAGGGAGTTTTACTAGGGCTGTACCCGACTCAGGATTTCCCTAGTCGCCAGGTCAGTCGGATATTCGACGATTCGTGGTTTAAAAAGAAAAACAAAGTCCAGCTTTACATGCCATTATGGTAACCGGCTTACGGAAGCAAGTTGAAGTGGCGGGCGTGATGGATCCATAGGCTAAATACAACCATAACATTAGCAGAGAACCAATGTTTAAAGTAAAGGATGGATATTAAAAAAATATTCACACTCTGTAATGAAGCTATCTAAAGCCGGAAGTGAAAGACACAATCAGCGGTCCAAGTCACCGCAGGTCTATTGGAACCTGACTGGTGACCATTGCTTCGGCTTTTCGGTTTTAATCCAACACCTCTAGACCCACCGCTGACTGTCCCATTAGTTCCCTGCTTGAGATTGCTTTATTAGGGAACGTGAATATCCGAACTCTTTCTAACTTTAACTTGGTTTGACGAGATCAATACGCGACGGATCAATCAAGTTCTTGACATGAAGTTGTGATGATTTATTCATATATTTATATTTCTTGGATACAATCGCGCCAATCAACTGCATTCAAAACAAGACTGAGTTAAGTTAACAGCTCGTCCACATCTTTTTACAATAATGGTCGAGATTGTTTCACTGCGGTACTTGCCCGTCAAGGTTTTTTTGTTGTTTTTATATGCTGTCATCAGATCTAACATGAAATACATCTCTTGAAGCATTAGTTCTCTTGTAATAATTATTTTCTCTTTTCCATTATTACTGTCATGACATTCCTATGTGTTGAGCCACTATATCATGTTTTATTCGGTAATTATAATGAACATAAAAAAAACAACAACCTGCGATTGTTTGAGAATTCGAGTCGACTCGGGGCTCTCTGAACGACGATTCGACCAGTTGACTTTTAGGCTACAGCCCTAAAAAAAAGCATATAAATCACAATCACAATATGCCTATTAATTCAAAATACCATTCCAAACAATGAGGATCATTACATTGACGTATATGGGAATAACTATTAAAGTATGGTATAAACTAAAACTAGTTTTCCTTTCTCTGACATTTCAAACCTCATTGCTCATTTCATGCATATATTCTCATCATAATTAAGACTTAAGAGTATCGCTATAAGTCCATATCTTCGACTTGAACGATAAACGATAATACTGAATTATTGCCCAGCCCTAATTTGAATGTTGCGTATGTCAAAAATGTTAAACCTATCCCTCTTTGATCCTTTTTAATCCCAGGTCAGGTACCCAGACAGGATCACCCTGATCCGAGGGAACCACGAGTCGCGGCAGATCACCCAGGTTTACGGCTTTTATGACGAGTGCCTCCGCAAGTACGGCTCGGTCACAGTATGGAGATACTGCACTGAGATATTTGACTACCTCTCCCTCTCCGCCATCATTGATGGCAAGGTGAGCTGCCAAACCCTTGTATGTGTGGTATGGTAGATGGCATTCATTTCTGCCATCTATAGGCTTACTATAGCCCCAGTTTTAGTTTAAACACTTGTTGTTAAACAGTATATTTACTGGATGGGACTTTGTAGGTCTGGTAATATTTTGCAGATGGTGGTGTGTACACATCTTTCTGTTTTTTCTGTGAACCACTTTGTAACCGAAAGGGTAATCTCGGATCCAGCGATTACGTTATAGCAGAACGTATGGGGGGAGATGGCACAGTCTGGGCCGGAAACCAAAAACTGCAAGGGGCGGAGTTGCACCTTGTTTCCTGTTTCGTTCCTGTTATTCTACATTCTACAGAAGGGAACTCTACAGTGGCCAGTCTACACTGTTGATTTGAATCCTTTACAGACATTATTTTTTTACAGTTTACTAGTGCTGGCCGAGTTAGTTTGCCAATCACGCACTTACAGATCCCCCGATCTCCAGCAACACCATTGATCGAAAACGAATATGAAGCGAAAGAAAGTGAAACCCTGTTTGTCCAGATTTGAGCTTGTCTGCTTAATATCAGACTTATGATATGAATCTAAAGTTTGATTTGTGAGACTACTGAAAGGGTAACACAGCATTTTGTTGTTTCTCCAGATCTTCTGTGTGCACGGCGGCCTATCTCCGTCCATCCAGACCCTGGACCAGATCCGTACCATCGACAGGAAGCAGGAAGTGCCCCACGATGGGCCCATGTGTGACCTACTCTGGTCTGACCCTGAAGGTATGGAGCTTTTTTTTCTTTTTAGTCTGTCCTCCATTGGTGTATGGGGACAAGGGTACACACAGGCAACCACTTTAAAATATCGTTGCAACTACATTCCTACGTTCCTACATTAGGCAAGTGAATTAGGCGGTTAAAATTACTGGAGATTAACAGCAAAATATTTAAACGGGAGGACAGCGGGAGAGAAGGATGAAATATGGGAAACTCCTGGGAAAAATGGGAGGGTTGACGGGTATGATCATTACACAAACGTAGGTATTTTTACAGGTGAATTTGTTAACTAATGGGCTAACGGGTGCTTTTGTTGGTCTGACATAGAAATGGTATTGAGTGTCTCCTGGTCTCTCCCAGACACCACAGGCTGGGGCGTGAGCCCCCGAGGGGCAGGCTACCTGTTTGGGAGTGACGTCGTGGCCCAGTTCAACGCCGCCAACGACATTCACATGATCTGCCGGGCTCACCAGCTGGTCATGGAGGGCTACAAGTGGCACTTCAATGAGACTGTGCTCACCGTGTGGTCGGCCCCCAACTACTGCTACAGGTGGGTGGCTTGAAATGTTATGCAGCGCTGCATGGATTGCTGCACAGTCATTTGGTACCACACCAACATAAAGGTTGACCTGTTCTTTATATGTTCACATAATGGTCTTAAATGTCCTCACACCGGTTAATGCAATTTTGTCTCTTCACAATGGCATCCAATGATGCAACCGTGTAAATAGTCTGTCTAGCAGTCTTCAAACTGGAGCTGCACTTGTCCAAAAGGACACGTTTTCACAGGAATTGCTGTTTAGCTTTTTAATGTCCTGGCCTATTGTCCCTCTTGTACATCGCTTCTAGACACTATCCTTTTTATATTTTTATTTTTTTTTATGTTTTAACCACATGAATAACTGTCCTGTTATCATTCTTCAATCAGATGTGGTAATGTGGCTGCAATTTTGGAGCTGGATGAGCACCTGCAGCGAGAGTTCATCATATTCGAAGCGGCACCCCAGGAGACCCGGGGTATCCCCTCAAAGAAGCCCGTGGCAGACTATTTCCTGTAAGCTCCTCGGGACAAGACTCAGGAGTGGAGAGGAAACCAATAAACTCCCCCCTTCTCCATTAGGACAGACACTCGTGGACTTTCTGGTACCGTTTTCACCGGCCCCGCTCTGCGACACAAACATGCTGTGTGATCACTCGTCTTTCACTTATGAGTGCAGTCAAGGCAGCCTTCATGTCTAGGATGCGGAGCGGGAGACGTCTCACCCATACTGCCAGCAGATCGATGGTGTTCCCTGGAAACAAGGCCCTGGCGCCGACATCCAAACCTGGGCCCATGACTTTTGTAATTTTGTCTTTAGCTCTTTAAAATGGCCGTCAATCAGTTTTGTTTTTAAAATGTTTCAGCTCTGTCCACTGTTGTCTCTCTTTTTGATCTCTGTAGATATTTGTCCCTACCTCTCGCCTTCCTTCCACAAACCTATTTGTAGTATTTTTACATGAACAATGTCATAGTTTGAAGGGTACGTGGAAGGAGTAATAATTGTTTTTTTAAATGATATGCAGACTTTTTCATTTAAGCAATTTCTTTAATGCATTCTTAACACTTGTTTTTCCTTTTAACTTTTTTTGTATTTTGTTGCTGCCAGAATTATTTACAAAATTAAATGTTCTGTTCCTTGCCACTAAGCTATTCTTTGCATCACATTATTTAATGGGAGTCATTGCAGTTTCTTTAACTGGTCACAAGGAGTCACTATCCACATATTTTCCCACTCAAGTTCTCCAATCTACAAATCTCTGTAGTTCTGTCAATTTTGATATTGTGAGAATAAAGGTTTTTGTATCGACACTTTTATTTGTGCTTTTATGCGGCATATATGCAAGGGATTCCCGATATAGTGGACTATTTAGGCTGTCGCCATGTTGTGTTGTCCGAAATGTGAGTGTACAGATCTGGTTCACGATACAGTGCACTACTTAAAGGTGCAGTGTGTAGGATTTAGCGGTGCGGTTGAATACTGAATACCCCTCCCTTTCCAATGACTAGGAGAAGCTGTGGTGGCCTGTAAGGTGTCGGTAGGTACAAGCATAGACATATATACATAGACGCCTCATAGACTGACGCTGCCCGTTAGAGCTGACGTAGCAGCGCGGCCGCCATCTTGTATGGGTCCCCAGTGCGTCCCCAGTGCATTCATTTCTATGGAGGAAGGCGTATCCCCAACTACAATAATAAGCATAACTCCCCGAATTTTTACCGGATTTTCACACGGTTTGGTTTGTTACAAATGGCAGAGATGTATTTATGATACAGGACGATTTTTTTTTTGATTTTTTTTAAATAATAAGAATTATTGTTCAATCTTACTTGTGAAAGGTAATCCCACACGATCTGGGGGGTATACTACGAAGCTCGCTGAACATATCCAGGTTTTCTTGGGAAAACCTCGATTGCTAAAGACGAAACTCGCGATCAGAGTTAAGCGGTTCCACGAAGCTCACTTAAAGATAAATTTGTCAAGCCAGGTTTTCCGCTTTAGGTTCAATGCGCGTTCACATAAAAAGGGCGTAACCCAACGTCAATACGTCATTCACCTTGACGCAATGGATCCGACGGAGCGAACACGGGCTGTGTATGTCACTCAGGAGGAGCAAGTAGTGATTATGAACTCATACGAGGAGTTTAAAAAGCAAATAACGGCAAGGGGCGATACAGTTGCCCATGCTGGCAACAAACAGCAGATTCTGTGAATGCGTAAGAATTGTTCGCCATTAATCCCAATACTCTATTGGGATTAATGGCGAACAATTCTTACGCATATGATTGCAAAATGCAAAAGCAACCTCCAACTTGCTTTTTTGTGTAATTTAGGGAATTCCTTTCAAATACATCCTATATGTAAGAAACGTATTGCATGTGCTGGATGGTAGCGACGGCGGTGTGGTGGATTAGGATGTGAGCTGAATGCAGCGACCGGGGTTCATATGTTGCCTGTCCATCATCATACCCTCATCTAGATTACCAAACTGGATAATTCCATAACATTAATGAATAAATATTCCATATGACATAAGAAATATAACTTTTTTTTAATAAACTACACATACCCACTTCACTTGGGATCGAACCCAGCACGCAGAATCTGAAGACTGACGCGCTACCGCCACTCTACCGCTCATTCACGTATACAGGTGTTTTCTTTTACCTCCAAGTTGATAACTTGCAACTTGACAGTTTGTGTTGGCAAAAAGTTGGGAAACACCACGAACATATTTAGCAGTGTATTTAGGGCAGCTACAACCTTGCGTATCGCAAGGCACCTTTTTGCTTATATGTTCGGCATCACCAACTGTATGCAAATATGTACCCGTGGCAACACATCGCAGTGAAACACAGACACACTGCGCACGGCTTCTTTTTGTAGCATTGCCTTCATAAGGTCCAACAAGGACGACCAAATAGCGAATACCCTCTGATGAGAACCTGTATCTCTCATAAAGGGATCGGATCTGTCCCGAAAGCGGCGCTGCAGCTTTAAGAAGCTGAACTAATCGTAAAGTCTTAGCTGAAAACCTCCTCCCGACCAGGTTTGGTTGCCAGCATAAGTTACCATGGTGATATAGCGACGCTAAAAGAGAGCGACTTTCGTAGGACAGCTAACCCAGGCTTTGAGCGCAACATACCTCGCTAACCCACTAATCGAGCTTCGTAGTATACCCCCCTGGGGGGTATACTACGAAGCTCGCTGAACATATCCAGGTTTTCTTGGGAAAACCTCGATTGCTAAAGACGAAACTCGCGATCAGAGTTAAACGGTTCCACGAAGCTCACTTAAAGGTAAATTTGTCAAGCCAGGTTTTCCGCTTTAGGTTCAATGCGCGTTCACATAAAAAGGGCGTAACCCAACGTCAATACGTCATTCACCTTGACGCAATGGATCCGACGGAGCGAACACGGGCTGTCTGTCACTCAGGAGGAGCAAGTAGTGATTATGAACTCATACGAGGAGTTTAAAAAGCAAATAACGGCAAGGGGCGATACAGTTGCCCATGCTGGCAACAAACAGCAGATTCTGTGAATGCGTAAGAATTGTTCGCCATTAATCCCAATACTCTATTGGGATTAATGGCGAACAATTCTTACGCATATGATTGCAAAATGCAAAAGCAACCAACAACTTGCTTTTTTGTGTAATTTAGGGAATTCCTTTCAAATACATCCTATAGGCCTATGTAAGAAACGTATTGCATGTGCTGGATAGTAGCGACGGTGGTGTGGTGGATTAGTATGTGAGCTGAACGCCAGCGACCGGGGTTCATATGTTGCCTGTCCATCATCATGCCTTTTACCCTCATCTAGATTACAAAACTGGATAATTCCATAACATTAATGAATAAATATTCCATATGACATAAGAAATATAACTTTTTTTTAAAATAAACTACACATACCCACTTCACTTGGGAATCGAACCCAGCACGCAGAACCTGAAGACTGACGCGCTACCGCCACTCTACCGCTCATTCACGTATACAGGTGTTTTCTTTTACCTACAAGTTGATAACTTGCAACTTGACAGTTTGTGTTGGCAAAAAGTTGGGAAACACCACGAACATATTTAGCAGTGTATTTAGGGCAGCTACAACCTTGCGTATCGGAAGGCACCTTTTTGCGGATATGTTCGGCATCACCAACTGTATGCAAATATGTACCCGTGGCAACAAATCGCAGTGAAACACAGACACACTGCGCACGGCTTCTTTTTGTAGCATTGCCCTCATAAGGTCCAACAAGGACGACCAAATAGCGAATACCCTCTGATGAGAACCTGTATCTCTCATAAAGGGATCGGATCTGTCCCGAAAGCGGCGCTGCAGCTTTAAGAAGCCGAACTAATCGGAAAGTCTTAGCTGAAAACCTCCTCCCGACCAGGTTTGGTTGCCAGCATAAGTTACCATGGTGATACAGCGACGCTAAAAGAGAGCGACTTTCGTAGGACAGCTAACCCAGGCTTTGAGCGCAACATACCTCGCTAACCCACTAATCGAGCTTCGTAGTATACCCCCCTGGTGTCAATACTGCGCCGTAAGCTGCACAACATACTGGCATAGCTTGCTCTCCCGTTGACTCCTATGCTAGACTAGAGTGAGGACTCCCTACCAATATGGCGGCGACGCTGGGTTACGTTCCATCACGTCATGAGGCGTCTATGTATATATGTCTATGGGTACAAGGGGTGCAAAAGCCGCATTAACAGCTTTCCATTGCTGCGATACGTCAACGTTGCCGCCATATTCGACCGGCAAGACTGGCCTGTAAACAAATAAGTAAACGGGGGAGCTGCGTTTTTTCTGGATAAAAAGCACCAACGTTTACATTTCTCCACCGGATTCAATGAGTCATTTTTAAATGATCTATATGTCTGAGTCTGCAGGTGCTGGGTCACGCGTCAACAGGAAGGCGTCATTAAGCAGTGGGCAGGGCCATCAACTGGGCCCCATCAAAGGAAAAATAAAGTCCCTGGTTTAATTGTTAAGTTATCTCTTGTTATATGCCAAATATGTTTTGTTTTTTTGTACATAAAAAGCCCTGTTTTTTCCTCTTCCTGTAAAACGATTTCAAATGTTTGATGACGTCAGCTCCATCGTGGGGATGAGCCTGCGTCTCTCCAACAGCAGCACTACCAAATAGCACTCTGACTTCCGTTCGTTAATGATATTACATTATGGTCTGGTAACAGAAATAGAGTCAAACAGTAGACTTGAGCTAGATGTGCTAAAACTGTGTCTTTGCACCCGGGTGAGAATAGCCACACGGCAGCTATTCGGCTATTTACACCTCCACAACAGCTGGTTAATACTTAGTTGTTATCTTTAGTTTGGTCTGGATTTGTTTGGTCCGGAAACTCAAATATATGTAGTTTCCATTGAAACATTACATAATACGTCTGGTCTCATATGTAATTTTGCTGATTTACCAGGTGGAAATAAACAATTAAAGAGAATATGAGGCAAACTGCCGTCGGTAGGATATATATATATATATATATATATATATATATATATATATATATATATATATATATATATATATATATATATATATGCGCCGTCGCCACAATACCATGTCCGGGTGAATACCCGATTCTGACCGGCTGGAGAGGTGTGTTGATTAACTTTCGATAACTGCACGGCTATGACGATAAGCGGTCTAAAAATGAATGCGCTAAACGAAACGTTGTCAACTTGGACTGGACTCGGATGTGACGATGTTTAATCAATCAACCAATCAATCAATACTTGGGTGTTAATCAATATCCAGGTACATTCTCTACAGTGTACTGTACAGGTCTTAATCAGTTTGTGACAAAGGATGATCGGGCTTTTGCCATTACTACTGAACTCTTGAAGCTTTTGGAAATGTTTGACATACGTTTTTATTCATGCTGTTTACTCATTTTAGTCATTTTATTGTCTTATGTAAAGCATTCTGTAACTTTGTTAAGAAAAGTGCTGTATAAATAAAATGTATTATCAATGATTTATCCTCATCTTAACCACACCACCATCAGGTGGTGGTCACTGTGCCAAAAACCCCAAGAATACGGAGATATCCTTTTTGTAATTCTTTGATATTTAACTGATATGAATTATATACAGAGCATATCAAAGTATGAATTGTTGTGCACCATGTCTGGGGCAATACTAAGTCAGTATTGGTGGTATGGTAAAATACAATGTCCAGGCACATCATGTGTTTCTCACAATATCCGAATATGACCTCATGACAAATATGAGAAGTTATCTGAACTTTTAACTAGAAAACGACCAAGTCTGCTGCATATCAGTAGCAGTATTCCTCATTTAAATATATGGTGGAGAATGGAGTGCAGATATAGGCTAAGTGATGTTTTGAATGTGTAACTAAGACCTAAGACACAAGAGGGCAGTAGGCAGTAGGGCACTTCTCCTGCAGTCAGACATGATGAATACAAGCCACAGTATAGAGACATAAGACAGATTAGGATGTAGAAGGCTAGAGATGTGTTATACTGCTAAATATTGAATTTATATTACCACCCTTTTTTCATGTTGCATAACAAAACATACTTTTTGATTTGTAATTTAAATCCTTTTAATTTTCAAATCTTTATTTTTGCAAAGGTTGAAAATGCCTTAATTCTCTTACTTCATCACCAATACAGAGGGGTGCGGTGCCACCCACATTGAGGCATTGGGTAGATGAGTGCGTTGTGGGCGCAAGTAGGCATAACAAGTACACGGTTCAAAAATGTTTTATTTTATATTTATTTTATGTCAATATAATATATTTATTTTATGTCAATACCCATCAGTTACATTTTCAACTAAAGGCCTTTAGTTGAAAATGTAACGCATCATCTAAATAAAGCATTGTTGATTACTAAGCAGTAGACTATCATGCGCCTTCTGTGTAGTCTTGCACAAGACACAAAGCAGCAGAAAATGAAAAAATTGGCAAACCAAACTGTTACCACCATGCAGGCACCAGCACATGGTTATTCCAGGGTAAGTAGTTGTGAATCATAGAGGCTGAATGGCAAGGTTTAAATGTTGAGTCAACTGGCAGACCTGAATTTACTGTTCTGGTACCCAATTTGATCTCTCAAGTATAAAGAATGATTAAATCAGAGATAAAAAAAACTACCATTTCACACATGTATTAGTAAAAAAAAAAAAATCAGTTGAGATTATTCACCACAGTGTTGCAAGCTGATTTTATTTCAATAGAAATTCTAAATTTAATGACAATCTTTCAAAAACCCTTGGAATCGTTTTAGCCTACTTAATGAACATGTAATTCTCATCAAGATCTGACTAACTAATATCAGTTAGTTTTCTTCCTTAGACCTTTTCATAAACATTCACAAATTTGCTATAAAATGCAAGCGAAAGACTGATTCTCAGGCGAATCTCCCTCCCGTATTCCATTATTACAACATATCCTCACCATGGTATCAGCAAATACTGCAGGTTAGACTGTCTCCGAGGTCAATCAACTGACAGTGTGAAAAAACTATAGGGCCAACTTGTGATATGATAACAAACAAGCTAACTGGTTGTATCGCTTGCAAGCTAGCCTCTCCTAACAACCCGATCATCTCCATCACTGCAACCTCAGTTTGTGTTCATATGTGCTCTTTCCCTCCTCCTCCCATTAGTCCCCCCCTCCATCCTCTAATTTCTATTCCCAGTAGTGTACAATTATGCACCAGAATGAGCCAACATTGCAATTAAAAAAACAAAACAAAAGTTGTGTCCCTCTGCCTTCCTCAGCTTTATGATTGGAGGCTATGCTCTCCCTCCCTCAACCACCCAATCAGCCTTCCACCTCTTCTTTCTTTTTCAGCTCCGGGTGGCCGTTGAGCTTCAGCTACTGACGACGGTGCCCGACCAGGTCTCATGCTTGATCCCCGGCTTGAGTTGAGTGATGCTCACCTCCACCGCCTGCACTTTCTCATACTTCGGGGGGATGGAGCACACCTTGTAGCTGAGCTGGTCTCCTTCCGCTGGTACGTACTCCCCCTCAATGCTGGAGGAGGCCGAAGGGGGATGAAAAACCAGGGAAAGTATTATGAGCAACAAGAAGGAAAGAAGGAACATGGAAACGATGACACGTAAATCATCACGGCAAGATTTGCCATGGATCAAGTTGTGCACTACTCCTACCCAGATCCATTGAGAGAGAGTCAGCTCAACTTCATTCATCTTATTGGGCTATTCATTGTATTAATGTTTATTTTACAGCAATATCAGAACCCTGATAGCTCCAAGCAACAGCTGCAGCCCATAGAGTAGCGTTGAGTTAAGACAGATCTTTTCAAAAAATAATTATCCCACAGGTAGTTCCGACCGAGCAACCTGATTGGTCAAGTAGCCCTTTAGAACGTGAGCAAATGAGCATGACTGCACACCTAGCAGGGCTCACATGAAAAATGCCTCATCACTATGATATTACTCTGTCATTGATTCCATGTGAAATAGTAGCAAAATCTGTCCATGGGAAGAAAAAAAAATGCCTGCGAATATCTTAGCTGCAACAAGGTTGAGCAACGCATTTTTTGTGTTATAAATATGATATTTATTCAGCTTGGGAAATCCCATGATCTCTAGAAAGCATTATGTTGGCTGGCCGACTCTAAAACAGGTAGCCTAGTCCTAACTAGACCTTCGTACTCATTTCATTCATACTAAAGGTCTAGCAGTAGCCTAGTCCTAACTAGACCTTCGTACTCATTTCATTCATACTAAAGGTCTAGCAGTAGCCTAGTCCTAACTAGACCTTGGTACTCATTTCATTCATACTAAAGGTCTAGCAGTGCTGTAGAGACAAACGATGTCTCACTTGAAGGCGGGTGCTGTTGAAGTTTAAAACCTATTGGCTCTGCCCAGTGCCACTCTGGATCTGCCTTAACCAATCGCTAACGTTTGGTCGTGACGTATTTCATGCGCCAGAAACCACGTTGCGCGCAGTATACAAACGGCAGATGCAGTGAGCATTATAGCATTAGCCTCCGCCCGCCTCCGTACTTCCGCTCAATAACTGAAATTCGCGCACGACCTCTACGTCACTGTTCTCAGGCCGCGCCTCCTGTTCGCTGATTGGAAGGCACATTTGAGGGAAAAGAAATCGTTCTAACATACAGCACCGCCAGACCTATTACTGAAGTGAAATGAAAATTGAGCGGAAGTACGTAGGCGGGCGGAGCCAGGCTATAAAACAGGGGCTTGAAAGCGTCTCTGTTGCTGGTCGTTACTAAGGTTCCCCCTACTGGCTGGAGTAGTAAACTACCGTTTGTTTGGTCAGAGCCAATGTAAGGTGTATCGCAGTTTCCCTGGGATACAAATAACAAAAAGTTCTTATTTGAATTTCCCCGCAATATCACTGAATTTTAATTCTATATTTTCATTTTACTGTGGTATAATTGCAATTTTACAATCGAGGGTGTGTCATTAACCGCATCACTGGCGGTAATATTGCTTAAATATATAATGACATTAAGATAGCTAATCTACCACAACGTGAAAGCAAAAACAATTCTTGGCATTCAAACAATAAGGCTGGTTGAGCAACAAGGCCTCGCGTAAACAAGATCCTTACATCAAAACCATACAATTCATTACAGCTGGAATGAACCGCCTCCCTCCCACACATACTCACTCAGAAATATGGACAAATATGTCAGTGCCTCCATCAGCTGGTATGATGAAGCCGTGACCTTTGGAGCGGGAGAAACACCTGCACACACCGCTGAACAATGGGCCCTCGGACGCCCGCGCACTCCTGCAGAGAGCGAGACAGAGACAGAATTAGAAAAGGTGATTCTAAATTGACAAGTGAAACAAGGTAGTGCTCATCACTGTCTATGAACATTTCTATTGACAATTCTCTCATCTTCTTCTCTCTGTCTAACTGTTCTTCTCTCTTTCACACCCACCCACCCACCCACACACCCACACACACACACACACACACACACACACACACACACACACACGATACAACCCAATAATGGGTTGGATCATGCTCCACAACTGCGCGGCTATCAATACTTGTACACGTGAGGGACAATGACACCGAGACTCAGACAGAAGTGCACTGCTGTGATTTTAGTTTGACGATATTCGCTTGCAAAACAAAACAGCTTGTTGAAAAATAACAGTATTCTAGTCTTGTTCTAAAGACTGAACATTGGACAATATTTCACAGTATTAGATCGCTGATATTGATATTCAATGCAGTTTTGTTCCTTATATCAAGGACATCATTTGTGACACTCGGGGATCTGTGTGTGTGTGTGTGTGTGTGTGTGTGAATCATTGTCCAATTTGTACTCGAACGTCAAACTGAATTAATTATCGCCATTAGAAGGGGATCACCGGCAAAATCAAATCTATGAAATATAATTGTGTTTATTACATCTGAAACAAATCTATAAATATATGAAATGTCTCTCAAACGAAGCAATCAAATTTGACAATATGCTATAACATGCAGCCTACAATAAGTGTGTATGTGTTGTGTCTGACGCACATCGCCATACACGCAGAGTAGAGTTCTCAACTGCGTCATTCATTATTATTCCTGCTTTCTTACAATTACTGGAAATTGTCATATGGTTTATGAAGCATAGCGTCATGCAGGACACAGGAGTCATACGCCCTCAGCAGTAATCAGATGACAGCCCGCCGAGTGAATCAGCATCACGCTTAGTCACCCACAAATCACAGTCCATTCTCACAACAAGGCGGTCTATTTCAATATGTCACCCTTCTACTACACCCTGTCTATCCCCAGATTGGTGTTGCCATGGTGAAGACAGGATTCTGCAAATGTCCCTTGAAAGTCACTAATTTGGAAGAACGCTTTACTCCACGTGTGTGTGTGTGTGTGTGTGTGTGTGTGTACACATTTGAAGCTGACAAAGGCAGATCAAATCTTGTTCTTTCCATCTCCCCCCCCCCCCTCCTCCTCCCTAATTCTCATTTTCCTCCACCTACACACACCGCTGCTGCTGCTGCTTTGCCTACACCACCCCAGCCTCCACCTTTCTAGTTCAGATTTTGCCATGGCTCAAAGGTTAAATGATAAGTCGAGGCATTGAAGGGAATTTCAATGTTTTTGCTTGGGCCCACTCTTGTACCCATACCCCATGGGGGGTTTTCTGCATTACGCTCGCTGTTCTAGGCTAATCCAGGGAGCATCTTAAGAGCGGAGCCATCAGCACCACGCATAACTATTTCCATTTGTTTCAAAAAGAGGTTAAATCTATGACAAGTGTTCCTGACTGGATTACAATTATAGCTATATAATTATAATGCTATCGTTGGCTTTATTATTATATCATAACATTGCACAACAAACTGAAATACAGTAGCCTAACTACTAACTAATGTAGGCCTATTCTTTTTTAACCCTTCGAACACAGCAGCTGTTGTGTCTGTTTGATACGGGGGCCGGGGCATTGTACTAAACTTGGTAGGCCTAGTTATCGTAATATGTGATTTGATACCCTTGATTTAAACATGGCATGTGTCATGTTTTGCTCTCACTGATCAATCCTCCAATTGCAATCCTAATGTCCATTGAGTCCTCAGGAATTCGCAGGCTTCGCCCTCGTGGACGATCAAAAAAGCGGTAGTCACTGGGTGACAACGGTGTGTGCGAACCAAAACTACAACATATCACTTATATCTGCGTGCATGTGAGTGAGTGAGTGAGTGAGTGAGTGAGTGTGTCTGCGCGTGCGTGCGCGTGTGTCTAGAGTGTGTTTGTGTTCTCACGCTGAGCAGGTTCTGTTTCGGCGTGTGGGCAGGGGGCTGGGGATGAGGTAGCCCCTCATGGGGGAAGGGGAGCGGTCTCTGTGTTTACACGCCGGGAGCCGCAGAGAGCCTGAGAAGATAAACACATGGAAAGCACACTGAAACATCAATGATAGTGATGAGGCCACAGAGAAGAAATGCGAGAGAGATGGAAGCCAGTTTCAAATAAATGTTGAGACAGTGCTAGCGCATATGTAGGATTTAGCGTAGCTTTAGCCTCAGCTCTTTTAACCCTCCCGTTGTCCTCATATTCTGTATACACCCCGTGTCCTCCTTCACTAAACCCCCAAGTAGCACATGTTGGGCAGTATGCAAGTGCACAGCCTTTGCAGATGTATTTCTTACACCTGCGGCACACACAGTATTTGTTTTACAGTCCTTCTTTGGTGGGCAGATCTGACACCTCTTCCTCTTACTTGCCACTGGCTGGGGCAGTGGCTGGGGCAGTTGGATCCTCAGGTTGATCATGAGATCTAGCCGTCTGAACAGCTTTCACAACTGCTGCAGATGCTTCTGTGCGGGGGGAGATGCTCCCTTCTTTTGATGAATGGAGTTACAAGTGTCTTTCCCAGCTGCTCTAGGAACACCCTCCTCTTGTTACGAGGCGTCCAGCTAGGGTTGATCTTTCTCCATATCACAAAGGCTTTGTAGGAGGAAACGTCAATGATGTTGTGGAAGATGACCAGGGGCCAGCGGGCGGTCATCCTTCTGTAGCTGTACGTTCCAGTCACCATATCTAGGTTGTCCACACCTCCTTGGTTGCATTTGTAGTCTAGGATGATGGCTGGCTTCCTGTCCTGGCCATCGCTAATTTCAGCCTCTGTGTACAGTGTGCTCAGAAGTACCACATTCTGGTTTTTCTTTGGGAGGTAGGAAACTAAAGTTGTGGTGGGCGTGAAGGCAAACTTTGATGAGAGGACCTCTCTTTCCTTTGATGCAAGCAGTGCAGGTGGGAGCTCAGGCTTGTTCTTTCGAACTTTGCCAACCATGGTGATCTTCCTCTTCAGGAGCTGCCGTCCGAGTTCATACGAGGTGAAGAAAGTGACATTGTGACCCTTCAGTCGAAAGTGACATTGTGACCCCTCAGTCCCTCTGTCACATCAAGCACAACCCTCATCCCCTGGTTCTTCTCTGGGCCTCCCCTGGTCGGCTTCCCGGTGTAGACTTGCATCTTCCAAGCGTAGCTGGATTTGGCGTCGCAGGCCATCCATGACTTGATCCCATATTTTGCTGCCTTGCTGGGCATATACTGCTGGAAAGGACAATGACTTTTGGACAGAAGAGATTAGCATCGTCGGTAAGTATTAGTATCAGTGTCACAGAAAAACACTCACAGAAGTCAGTAGCGGAGATCACCTTTATTACCGATATGGGTAACGCTTTATATTAAGGTCCTTGTAATAACCATTAATTAATAGGTAATAAGGCCCTTGTAAGTCCTTACAAGATGCTTATTAACATTACTGTGTGTTTATAAGCCTATATAAGTGTTAATAATGGCATATAATACAGTTAATAGCAGGCTATAACACATTTATAAGCGCTTATAAGAAACGTGTTAACAGTTTGCAAATGCTTAAGAACATTAATAAAAGCCTCATAAATATCTTATAATTGTTCATAATAGCATTACAAACACCCATAACACACCCATTACGTCTTTGCTATGCCTTTATTAATCTTCTTTTGTTTGCTTATTGATATTAAAATATACTTTATTGCTCATCTATTATAAGTTAACTATGCACTTGTTAACAGTTAACTATGCTTTTTGCAGCTACCGGATCTAAAGCGAGAACAATGCCTTATTAAGGCTAATAAATCATTTATTATGCATTATTATGCCTTTAAGAATCGTTTTTTGTTTGCTTTACTAAAATAAAATATACTTTATTATGCCGTTATTATCAGTTAACTATGCACTTGTTAACAGTTAACTATGCTTTTTGCAGCTACCGGATCTAAAGCGAGAACAATGCCTTATTAAGTCTAATAAATATTTCATTATGCGTTTATTAATAGTTAATATGCTTTTCCACCTCCACATCTAGAATGTGGTCAAGGTGGATATAGTGGGAAGAAAAAATGCATAATACAATTGTTTCAACTGTGAAGGCCAAAATTGTTTTAATTATTGCTGTGGCAGTTCCGGACGCCGCCGGAACCGCAACGCTTTCCAGGGCACGGGCCCCTATCTCGGGGCGAACCCATTCCAGGGCGCAATGCCCTTCACAAAGAAAAGAGGCGGAGGCCATCGCCCCGCACTTCGGAACGGCGTTCGCCAATCTCATAGGACCGACTGACCCATGTTCAACTGCTGTTCACATGGAACCCTTCTCCACTTCGGCCTTCAAAGTTCTCGTTTGAATATTTGCTACTACCACCACGATCTGCACCCGCGGCGGCTCCACCCGGGCCCGCGCCCTAGGCTTCCGTGCTCACCGCGGCGGCCCTCCTACTCATCGCGGCGTAGCCCACATGGCTCCGATCGCCAGCGACGGCCGGGTATGGGCCCGACGTAAAGCACATGGTGATTACGCCGGGAAATGTTGAGATGCCATCCGTGACCAGATATTGACGACACAGTTCGGGCACTGAAGAAATCATGGAGACTGTTGCCTGTTGGAAAGGGGCACTTTTGAATTGCTGTGGTTCTAATGGACCGTGTTTTTTAAAACAATGTTTACAGTTCCTTGAAAGTGTTTTTTTCTTTCTTTGAAATGCCTGTTTTAGGTGATTTTTATTTTGATACATTTTTAGTAATATGTCCACAGCAATAAATAAAACAATTTTGGCCTTCACAGTTGAAACACTTGTATTATGCATTTTTTCTTCCCACTATATCCACCTTGACCACATTCTAGATGTGGAGGTGGAAAAGCATATGAACTATTAATAAACGCATAATTAAATATTTATTAGACTTAATAAGGCATTGTTCTCGCTTTAGATCCGGTAGCTGCAAAAAGCATAGTTAACTGTTAACAAATGCATAGATAACTTATAATAGATGAGCAATAAAGTATATTTTAATATCAATAAGCAAACAAAAGAAGATTAATAAAGGCATGGCAAAGGGTGTTTGGTGGGTGTTTGTAATGCTATTATGAACAATTATAAGATATTTATGAGGCTTTTATTAATGTTCTTAAGCATTTGCAAACTGTTAACAAGTTTCTTATAAGCGCTTATAAATGTTATAGCCTGCTATTAACTGTATTATAATGCCAATATTAACACTTATATAGGCTTATAAACATACAATAATGTTAATAAGCATCTTGTAAGGACTTACAAGGGCCTTATTACCTATTAATTAATGGTTATTACAAGGACCTTAATATAAAGTGTTACCCAGATATAAACAAATACACATATACATATACATATATATATATATACACACACACACACACACACACACACACACACACACACACACACACACACACACACACACACACACACACACACACACACACACACACACACACACACACACACACACACACACACCCTCTGAATGGAACCAGTTGCTTATCCACTGTTAGGTCAGGCCCTGGGTTGTAGAGGTATGGCAGCCGCTCCACCCACTTGTCCCAGACCTCTCTTATGACTGCCAGTTTGTCTGTCGCACGTCTTGCAGGTCTTGACTCACGGTCGTCAAACCGTATCAGTCTTGATACGGTTTGACGTCACAAGTGTGAGTTTGAGTGGCATCGTGGCACGGAAAATCACCCTTCCACTCTCTGCATCCCATAGACTAGCTGCAGCCTCACCTCAGGACCTGTATACACCTGCTAAGATTAGCAGCCCTATGTAGGCATGCAGGCCAGTCTCATCCATCCTTTTCCAGCTGTCTCTATGTTCGAAAACCCTCCAGGTTTGTCATCTCCAGGATGATTTCTTCCATTACTGGTGTGATGAACAGGTAGAATGTTAAGGTCATCTCCATGACCTTATGTTCTGCCATCCTGCCCTGTTTGTGATATGCTACTGATGACCTTTTGATTGTGCCATTTTTTGACAGGAAAGTCTCTCTTTTCGCCTGAGGGATTACGTCTTCTGAAGATGATGCATCATGCTCTGGGTTGTGCTTCCTCCCCAACTTCCTCCTCTGACAGATCCTCCACTTCCTCTTCAGAGTCAGCATTGTCTTGTTGGACATTTAATAATATTTGTTCTAGAACCTGTTCAGCAGTGAAACGCACAGTCATGGCTTCAGCACGCCGGAGGAGACTACATGTCCGTACATGTACCGACGAAGACAATCTTAGTGTCTTTTTTTTTCGTACGGCTTACATGGAAATATGAAGAAAGGCAACATTTCCCTTTTGTAATATTGGGGTCAGTCTAGGGACTGCCATGTTATATCAAGGTGAATAATATAATGAAGGGGATTGTTTTTACTGATGTTATAGAAAGTATCACTGCCTCCATCTCACAAATGATCAAAGAACTATAGAAAAATAAAATGAAGGTTGATTGAACACGGTGACGGATCATTGTGGCCTGAGGACAGCGGGAGGGTTAAGAGTGAATGTTTGCTACCCCCCCAATTAAATAAATACATTAAATTAAAATAAAAAACCTCTTATGTTCGTACGTCTGGGCAATTAAAAGTACATAGCATCTTCCCCTAGCTATCCATGCTGTATACCAGAAGAGAAAAGCTAAACGTAGCAATTATGGTGCACCTGGAAACTTGTTCTATTGACATCCTGTACCGACAGTGATATATAGTTGTTTTACTTTCTACTGACAAATGTACTTTGTACATTGTAAGTCGCTTTGGATAAAAGTGTCTGCTGAATGCCCTTAATGTAAATGTAAATGTTATATATTGTAATCTGCACACAATGACAATTCCATCAGTACCAGTACATCTTTAAAACCCAACTTATCCATTACTGTTGTTGTTGTTTTCAGCGCGATTCATGGGCTATTTTTAGATGACGCAACCTTGATGAACCAATTGTAGTCTTTCTCGAAATGGGATTAACCTTTGTAGTCCAATGATACACAGTCTACATGCAAAACCTTAAAGAAGGAGTGTTTCAATGGAAAAGGGTAGAAAACAAGACACATGAACTTTAACCCCGTACTTGGTGAAACTGGCGAGACGGGAGACAACCCCGGCAGTCCAGTAGGGGGAAGTGGAGGGGTGAGGGGTCGCGACCCCTGGATGGGCGTGGCCTCAGAGGACATTGTGGGGTAGGTGAAGGATGGGAGCTTCGCCTGGGTGGAGGACAATGAGAATTAGGGGGGGGGGGGGGGGGGGGGGTGATAGAAAGAACAAGATTTGATCAGCCTTTGTCAGCTTCAAATGTACACACACACACACACACACACACACACGGAGTAAACCATTCTTCCAAATTAGTGACTTTCAAGGGACATTTGCAGAATCCTGTCTTCGCCATGGCAACACCAATCAGGGGATAGACAGGGGCTAGACCCAGCTCAACGCAGCTGAGAAAGCCCCCTTTCGGGAATAGTGACAGCGAGTGAGAGTGAGAGCGAGAGAGCGAGAGTGAGAGACAGACCCCCATTCAGCTCATGCCAAGCCTTGCGTCATTGACAATTACATCACAGGCTCCCTGAAACCATTAAGGCAGGGGCTCATCAAAGAACACACACAGCCATCTCCACCGTCCTCTACGGAGAATAGGAGCGGGCCCCAGAGAGCAACGGAAACAAACCGGCTGCAGTTGAAAGAGAATACATGCACACATACGCAAACACAGGGTCACCCATTGCCATGTATTGCATCTCTAGAGTCACGGAGCGAGAAAAAGAGGAATTGAGAGGCTCCCACTACAGCTTCCCGGCACATGCACGCCTGAAACACACACAGGCGCTAGTTGCCTACCACTGGTGTGTGTGTGTGCCGAGTCTGGCGGCTGGTGCATGTGTGTGTGTTGAGTCTGGGCACGCATGTGGCCCGCCGCAGGCCTGCCATGATGGCTGTGTTTCAACTGACTGGAATACATGATGGATAATTTCTTGATCATTCATGCTCATAATGATATGTGAGAGAATCAGAAAAGAAGCTCAAATAAATCATTACCACAAATACAGAAGGTATTTACAGTTGTGGGCTGAAGTGCACACACAGTGTGTGTGTGTGTGTGTGTGTGTGTGTGTCTCATGAGTTTGGTGAAAGAAAGTGGTGGGAAAGGAGCATTTTCAGGAAGGCGGAAGGAGGGGGAGTTGAGATAAGCATGACAAAATGAGGGCTGAGCAGACTAAACACTTGACAGTATTATGCAGCCCCTGCAACCAGTCGCTATTGTAACACTAGTACCCCGATGGACTCACTGCTATTGTTTCGGGAGGGTGGAGCTTAAGTTACAAGCTAGTCCTTATAGGATCACTTTGTGATCAAATGTGCTTCCAGCTGTGATTGGTAAACTGTCACGGTTGTTCAGCTTTAGAGCGCCATGTGTTCTGAAGGTTTTAATTGTGGCTTTTTTGAATAATTTACTTTTATAAAAATGTCCTTTCATTCAAAAGCTTTTTTAAACTGCACTTAAATTCTCACCACATTTCCTGCTGTCCGTGTTTCAACTCTTGATGCAGACCAATTTAATTGAGGCACAAAATAAGTGTAAACAATAGGATTGTATAGTATGATTGAGGGATTAATCTCCCATATACTTATTTTATTTGTATTTATTTCTCCATGTTAGTATATGTATTAATTCCTCAGTGTGAACGCAAACACATGCTTTTTGAAACTGTCTAGTCCCATAATGCATGTAGATAAACACACACATGCTTTCTGAAACTGTCTAGTCCCACAATGCATGTAGATAAACACACACATGCTTTCTGAAACTTTCTAGTCCCATAATGCATGTAGATAAACACACACACAACCTTTGCCCTGCATGGGATTTTCCAGTCTAGTCTCTGTCCATTTCCCTACCAAGAGACCTGCTGATGTGGCAAATACCAGGCCAACGACACACACACACACACACACACACACACACACACACACACACACACACACACACACACACACACACACACACACACACACACACACACACACACACACACACACACACACACACACACACACTGTGTACTGGGAGTGTGTGTTTATACAGCACATTTCATACACAAGGAATGTGCTTCACACACAAAATGAACGAATGACAGAAAAAGACAATAAAAAGGATTTGAAAGAATGCATAAAAAATATTTTTAAAATGTAAAATTAGACAAATTAGAGAATAAAAGAATAAAATCAAAATGTAGTAGAGGGGAAAGTATGGGAGATATGTACTATATGTTTAAGTATAATCATTATCTTGCCTATATGCTATATGAATAAAAATAAGTGTGGAAAAGTCAGAAAATAGTCAGAAATGGGTGACTCTTATATATAAACCTTAGATGTTTAATTCCCCCAATATAGTTTGTTTCTTAGGGTTACCCTGAGGAGAAAAGTACAGATGGTACATTACACAGAAGCTCTGTGGTTAGGGTTTGCACCCCCTGCCCGGGAAGACGATCCAGGCTATTAACTTTGTGTCCTCTCGTGAGAACGCCAACCAGGTTGGAATATCTGATCCCTTGATAAACATTGATTGATTGATTCATTGACCAACCGCTTGGGTGGTCAGAAGAGGCATAATGAGTGCTAAATCTTCTCTGACAATCAAGGGTGTAGGCCCACACACTCTAGTCTGTTTGTAGTTTGTGTATAATTTCATCTCATAAGTACGTGTAATTATTCCTGTTTTACATCATTTCAAACAGTAAGGTGACAATTGGTTCGTTTGTCAATTCTTTATTATCTGGGGAAGTTTGCAGTAGGAGCTGAGGAAAGGGCCACAGGGGAAGTGCCTAATCTTTAGCTCTGTGTATAGTAAACAATGCATTGGTTGTTGTGATTGGTTAGTGCATGAAGGAGGAAACCCCAAAGGGAGCAAATATAGTCATGAGCATGGTGAAACAGAACATGATGCATCATCTTCACTAAGGAAGATGAGCCAAGAATATCAGTTCTTTGCAAATCAACTCAGCCTTTGGTATTACTTGTTTACAAGTGATAATAAAAGTCTTGAAACTTGGTCTTTCTCGATCTCTCTTATACCACAAGTGTGGTTTATCCATGACAAAAGCAATGGTGAACATACACGTTTTTAGTTTAAAAATGGTCAGTGTTGGAGCAAGTTAGCAAGTTAATCCAGCTATCTGCTGCATAGTGGCTAAAAGCTGCTTCTCCATGTCTTGTACTGACGTTAGGTAGTAGTAGAAAGGTGTGAGGTAACTTTTAGCCTTTCTTTTTTGGCACTAAAGATAATTATCTGTGTTGTCCTTATTTAGTTGAGGGAAGTTTCTACACATCCATTCATTAACTTGCTTGATGCACTGGCACAGCAGATCTATAGGACGATAGTCATTTGCTGATAGAGATATATAGATTTGAGTGTTATCTAACTAATAACTATGATAGGTGACGTTAGTGAGCTCAGATACATAATTGCCAGCGGAAACAAAGTAGTTCCTGTCCTGTAAATATGACTTGAACCAACTTAGGACTGTGCCGGAAAGCCCAACCCAATTTTCCAACCGGTACACAAGTACAATGTATGAGCGAGTGTGGAGATTATCACTCGAGAAACACTATCTCAGTTGAGAGGAAAAAAGCAGAAGCTGCTACTTGCTCAAAGTGTGGATGTATATGGATAACTGATAATAACAGAGTGCCTTAAAAGTGCGGCATAACTGACGGCAATCTTAAAGGCAAAGTAACATGAACAAATTATGACGATGTACTAAACTACAACCGAAAGTTTTAAAGTAATGTTATGTTTGAGTACAAAACTAATGAAGGATACTTCAATCATTTGACTATTTGGGGCCAGCCTTTTTTTTTTTTTTTTTTTACATGTGCAACGCAGCTAGAAAGTTGCCTGATTGGAGAGAGCTGTTAACCATTTGCAGTATATCAGGTACATCAGGTTTACCAGGTAGTCAAAATGTTCTTAGAGAAGCTCATAGATAGAGCCTAGTCGATTAATCTGACAATCATTTTCGATTAATCATTTAGTCTAGAAAATGTCTGACGTCTTTGTTAAATAATAGCAAGTTAAAACTACAAGTTACCAGAATGTCTTAAATTTGCTTGCTTTATTTGAAAAGCAGCCAAGAAAAATGAAAGTAATAATTTTATGATTCATAAACCAAACATTTGAATTTCTGAAGCATCAAGCAGCATGTTTGGTATTTGTACTTGATAAATGATCATTATGATAATTAATGATAATTAATTAATGATGATATTTAATCGATTATAAAAAATTGATTCGATACATTTTCTGATCGACTAAATTGATAAATCGACTAATCGTTGCAGCCCTAAAAGACACTCACAATTCACTACTCCATGGGTTTAATTTGGATGGTTCACCATCTGTGACATTGTCTAAAGCTAATAGACTTTATATATATATATATATATATATATATATATAAAGTCCACATAATGTGTAGCACCTCCCGGTCAGTAGTAGAAGTAGAAGAAGAAGAAATACAATCAATATCAGTAGTAATTGTGTGATTATTGTGTGATAATGCTCATGTTTAGAATCGTTTCTTGTTAAGACTCTTATAGCCGGCATGTTGTATATCAGCATGACTACCCGTGCATCTCCAACTCTCCCTTGTGTATTTAAGGGCTCAAAAGGCCAGTCGCAGTAGTATCACACAAGTCCATATTTGACTAGCGCACACACACACACACACACACACACACACACACACACACACACACACACACACACACACACACACACACACACACACACACACACACACACACACACACACACACACACACACACACACACACACACGAAGACTGGCAGAATTTGAGGAAGTGCGTCAAGATCACAACTACCCTCTCCCTTTCACTGCCCCTTTCCCCTCCACACACACACACACACACACACACACACTCCTACACCAATCGAGAGAAACAACAAACGCAGGTACTGTGTGACTACCAGAGAGGATGTTGGGGTCATCAACTCAGTATTGTTTGTTATCCTGCTCCGCCCCACCCCCCCCAACCCCGAACCACCTCCTACAATAGTCCCCTTCAAGCTGCCACCAACCCATGAGCCATGTTCATGTTCAGGAACACGTTCTTTCCATCTTACCCCATTTTTTCCTGTCAGAAACCCATGTTTCTCCTCCATCACATTTTCCAACACTAAACTGTTTGTTGTTATTTCTCGTGTTGAACACTACAAGTTTCAAGGCTAATGCCCTGGAACGCTTAGTTAATGTCATCATTTGTTGTTCTTGGACTTCACTACATGACGGAGTGAAATAATGCCGTCCCCAGCAGTCGCCAACACAACCAAGCAATTATTGTATTCACATCTCCTCCTAAAGTTTCCTCGAATTTGTCAGACTTTGATAACGCTGATGAACATGTAGAGATACATACAATATGGAAAATTAGGTTATTAAAACAATGACAATCATGTATCAATCAAGATGATTGACAGATGATAATTCGGCATATAGCAAACCTCTGTTAATGTGCTTGCACACTGACACACACTGTTGTCGGCTGTTGTCAGGTGAAGTTTCTTGTTGGCAAATATGTCGAATTGGCCAACATTGTAGAGTTAGTTGTTAGTGTTTGTTGGGGCAGTGTGCAAGCACCTATTTCTTCACCACGTGAGGAAATATAGCAGACAAATAAAACGAAAGCACAAGACAATGTAATTCAATTTAATGCAAGTCTTTAAGTGCCTGTGCGAGTTAAAGTGTGCAGTAAAATGTGTGTGTGTGTGTGTGTGTGTGTTTGTGTGTTTGTGTGTTTGTATGTGTGCTTGAGTGTGTGTGCGTGTTTGAGTGTATGCGAGTGTGTGTTTGAGGGTATGTGAGTGTGTGGGTGGGAGGGCTGGGGGTGTGCAGGTACTAAAGGAATGGTTGGCACGTTAATTACACGTTGAAGCCACATTATTCTCTCGGCCGCACTTAAAGAGGTGGGAGGCTGGCAAACACAGAAGACACTCTCCCAGGCTCCTCTCTGTGCTCCTGGTAGTGGAAAGAGGACAGGTGTTTGCAGCCGTGCTACAAAACTAACAGCAGAATAAAGAGAATAAAGCAGCACGCGCCAATGTGTTCCAGTAGGCCAGAACAAAGGAATGGCTCTGTGACGAACACACAGACACCTCTCTGGACTGATGACTCCATGTGTTTTAAAGAGTCGCTGCGCTCGGTGTGGGCGAGTGAGCACAAGAGACAAAGGGGAGAGAGAATACTAATGTGCTGTGAAGTGTGTCTGGGGGTTAATGCGTTAAGTGTGCCACGGGGAAGGGGATGACACCCACCTTGCGGTGCCGTGACTCATGCATAGGTACGTGTTAAATAAGGGATCTCTTCCTTCTTTTCAGACTCATCTGTATTGATGGGGAAACGGGCTGGCCAAGCGAGCGTTAGGGCTGGGCAATGATTCAATATTGTCGTTTGTCATGAAATGAAGATATCAATGGATTAGGATGAGAAGATTCTCAATAGTAGTTTCAATCCGATACCGTACTTTACATTTCCATAAGCTTCAATGTAATGACCCTCGCTTAGCCTGTTCAGAATGGTGTTTAGAAATCATAAGCATATTGTGATATTTCTCGATATCGTATAAGATTACCCATAATTATCGAGATAATACATTTTTCCATATCTACCCCTTATGTGGGATGGGCCAAATATAGTCTGTAGTCTATAGTCCAAGTAGAAGATGTGAATGTGAAGAGAACTTTCAATAGGAGGGTTTTGTAAATCATCACATAAGATGAACAGACGGGGGCCAACAACAACGACAACGACAACGACAAAAACAACAACACATTGACCAGTCCAATGCCAGAATAAAAGATACTTTCCATGATCACATATCATCCTATCACAGGAGATACTCTGGCTTTTTGCATTCAGTGAGAAGTAACTGTGATGCAAAAACAACAGCCTATGGCTTTCCAATAAAAGATGACAGAGACGAGAGAGGGAGAGAGCGAGACAGAGGCAGAGGAGAGTTTTTGAAGTCCTTTTGTCCTGCTTTTGCTTTTCTCTTTGAACAGATGGAAATGGACCAGCCATTAGCCAATCGGGGTGGCTTCTCAACCCTCCTCTAATGGGAGCTAACAAAGAACCAAATGGAGGAAACATTCGGTACACAACATAATAGGGCAGGGTGATAATTCAGGAGTACCTAGTCCAGTAGTCATTTGGCATATTCATAATTTTACACTAAATTAATAAATCCTTGTTAGGAAGCACCATCTAAAGCTTCCCAAAAATTATCACAATGGGTGCTTTCATAACCTTTTTGGGTTCTGAGGTCAATCATATGAATTAATGCATTAATTATTGGCCTGTTTCATTGTATATGTACATGTCATTTGTCATTTCTTGTACTGTTTGTAGCCATCAGGTCTCTCTTGCAAAAGAGGCTTTGGCCACTAACACAACTATAATGACTTGGTCCATCTTCTTCTATTCAGTCATGTGACCACTGAAAATGTAAACTGCCAGATACATCAAAGGCGATCAGATGAGATCTACTTTGGGCCTAAAACAGCCTTGTGACTGTTGAAACCGCAGCAATGGAATTTTTCACTTTCCTGAATATTTGCGATGAAAAGGTGCCATTGAGCCGTTACATTATCTTTCGAGACGATTTAAAAGTTGAGGGCACAAAGGCTAAAGAATAAGATGAAATGTCATTGAAGAAAATATTGGTATTTCTGTTTTCATATCCACATAAATACGAACAAATTAGATAATGGAATTCACCACTACCCCATGAAACACAGGATTGGGGGATAGCTTTGTTTGTAATACAACACCCCATTAGAGGGAAACAAGCTGGAGAGAAGCCATTGCAGCGCCATAATGGCTAGAAATTACTTATGGAGGCAACATTCAAACAGAAGCTTTATTGAGCCCATTACAGGGGGAAAACACAGGGAATCTTGTTACCGCTAATGATGCTGTAGCAGACGACGCCACCACACGCCACATCAGTGGCTTTTGCTGGGGCCCTCCGACGCAGGACACAGGTAGATGTTGTTGAGAATGCATTTATTGGAGACGGCGAGATGTAATACGCCGAGCAGATGTTACGTGCTGCCATGACAGAGGCTCTCTCTCTCTTGCGTGTGTGTGGTGATAGCTGGTGTATCCTGGGTGCCATGACTGCTCATGCACAACAGGTATGCAGCCCAGAGTCTAACCAGTGAGACTCAGGTGAGGCTGTAGACCAGATATCAACAACACACTCCACATACACACTCCACAGATGCTATTAGCATTTTCCCTGAAAAACACAAAACGTGAAAGTTGTAGTAACGTTTAGTTTGAAAAGAGCTGGTAGAGTCTGTATTCAAAGAGAACCGCAAAGGTCAGCTACCATTGTGTCTCCATTTGCTTGTAATGCCAGCAATGAAGCGAGAAACACACAGGAAACCGTGGTTACTATAGAGCTTATAGAGACCTTGTTTTCAATGGGCTGACCCATTTTGTGGTTGCATTACAGAGGCAGACGAGCAATGCCAGCAAGTAAAAGAGACGAGAAGGGAGCGAGAGAGAGAGAAAGAGATGCTTATCTCTTTTGACAATCAGGGGCCTGTTTATGAAATAAACATAAAAATACACAGCATCCACAATCCCCCCCCCCCCCCCCCCCATGTTATCTTTTTTCTTGAGAAAAATATGATATTTCTCACAGAAGCTTGACATCAACTGGAGGACTAGCGTTTCACGATTGTCATTTTGTTGAATGTTCACCATTTTGAAAAAAAATGTTGCATTTGAAAAATGAATGCAAAAAGGCAAATTTAGTTAACTGCAGTTTTTCTGCGTATAGTTTTTGTGTATATGAAAATAAAAACTATTTCTTTTTGGTTGGGTGTCGTCTGTCATGTGTAAACACCCAGCCTCATAGCCTCGCCTGCTCAGCACCCGGTAGTTATATGGAAAACAGGTCACGCCGCTGGGCGAACACGCCATATTTTAACACAGCGTAATGTGACACCTCATAATAGAGTACAGCGCAGAGTAACAGCAGCGTTTATTACAAAGCATGATCTGCGCTGATGGAAATGGTGGTCTAGTCACTCTGCAGCATGCTGAAAGCTTGTACGTGGCTGAAGGAGAGCATGTGACTTGGACATGGTTTTAACCAGCACTGGTATTATTATATTGTCATGGACCATAATGGGACAGCTGAAATTAAGTATGTTAAGGGATTTGACTTTTGGAAACGGCCAACGTCTAATCCCGGACCAAGACGGCCGCCTTGGTCAGGTGTAGTGAAATATAATACCTTCTTTGTTACTGTAATTGTGGTGACGTTGCCACTTGAATAACTAATAACACGGATTGTATGCAATTTGAGAAGACGCATCGAAGTGCATACTGCATATCGATGAAATATCAAATATTGATACACGATGATCATACTGAATGACGATCTTCAAGTGCCCGGCATTGCTGCTTGCCGTGGCAAATACTCATGACCAACATAACATTATTAAGAATGAACGTCTATTGTGCAGTGAAATGTTTTGTTTCGCTAGTATTCAAAAGCAACCAGGTGGCCTATGGGAGCAGGAACTGATGATATCCTGCAGGAGGCTACTCTGGTTTGTTTCCATGGGGCAGCCTGACACTGATGACAGGTATGACTGACTTCCCCACGCAAGCATCTGCAGTAGCGTTACCGTCGACTATATGAAGCCTACTTGAAGGCTGGTGTGGTTTGTTCAGGGTAATTTATTTTCTCCATTCTTATTGTGCTCTCTATTGACAAGTGAATTCGAGAGTCAAATGTCAGCCTTATACTCCGGCTCCTTACCAGCATCATATTAATGAAAGCAAGGCTTCCCCTCGCTGTCTGAGTGATCGTGAATCCATTTTAGTTTCTTTTAAATCAAAGAGGAATGTGTGAACTACAGTATCACAATTCACAACAGCATCATGATTTACATGACTACAAATATTATTGTAAATTACAGATTTTTTTTATTTTTAGATATATGACAAATAAATACATTAATAATAATAAATAGAAAAGTTGTCACATATGGCGGAGCTATCACTTTGCTCAAGTATTGCCAACCCATCCCACACATGCACACACACACACACACATAAAAGGCTGTTAAACGGAGGTTACACCTCAGGTAATATAATGTTTGACTTTGGTTAGTGTTGCACATGCAAACACAGAAGAGCATGCAGCACGCGTGGCTCTGTGTGACCTTGAGCTACAGATAAGCGGCGGTCGCGGTCCTGGAGGCCATTCCAGGAATATTTCAGAGCTTGATCGCTCCGGACTACAAGTAGGCAAGTAAAAGAGCCACGTGATGTTCAGTATTACCATTGTGTCACGGTAGACACATACATTATATAAAATAAGATCACGCACACACGCACACACACACACACACACACACACACACACACACACACACACACACACACACACACACACACACACACACACACACACACACACACACACACACACACACACACACACACACACAAAATACATGAACTGCCATCTTGTGTTTTCTTCCATTTTCATCTATTGTTCATCCATTTCCTCTAATCCATTATCTTAAGTTTATCTGGCTAAGTGCATGCTGGAATAACAAGTGAATTTCAATCAGCAGTACAATTAAGTTTGCTCTGTCTTTGTTTCCAACATTGATTACCACTCTCCAAACGTCTGTTCATCTGCATTGCATTAGCCCATCCACCTGGTTCAGTTGAAGCAAGGCTTTCATTGACTTAGGAAATTGGTTTCATAAGTTATTTTCCCACCGAATACCGGGCTGAAATATTCGCTCCAAAAATAAACCCATTCATACATGAAGACTCATGAATCACAAGTAAACGATCATTTTCCAAGTCCACTATGTCCAGCAGTAATCATGACAGCCCTACTTCAACCATCACCTATTCTTTCACATCTCCTCCACTTTCTCCCCCTCCTCCACTTTTACTGCCTTACTGCCTATAGCCTGCGGTCACTGGGGACTATTACTACACCGGCTCGTATTGCACAACAACATCTCAGGGCCTCCACAAACAAGCCTATTCCTGCCGGAGTAAAGCGTGAAATGTGTGTAGGGTGTGTGTGGTGACGTTACTATTCTGAGACCACAACACGGCTCACTTTGATGTCGTGATGACGAACGGCTTGGGTCTACCTGCGATGTGAAGTCGTATAAATACTTTGTCAATATTGGCTCTATGTACAGAGCTACAGCTGTAGTCCACAGTGCACTTACTACCACACACACACACACACACACACACACACACACACACACACACACACACACACACACACACACACACACACACACACACACACACACACACACAAAGTGAAGGCAATATAACTTGCTAGGATAAGTTGTGAGTGGCACATTCCTGAGATCATGGGCCTCTAGACCATAATGGCCTTTAGCAGTTTTCAGGTAAATGCTCAGGTAACAGGTGCCAACCCCCCCCCCAGGGTTTCTATCATGTGATCTGAATTTCCATATAAGAAGTTCAAGATCGCCATCTTGGTACTTGTTAACCGAAATGTCTAGAATAATAATAACCAAACAACCAGTTGGTGTTATTCTCATTATAATGGTGAAAAACCACCATGGGGGCTTGGAGCCCTTTACCGCCAAAACATGCAGCAAATCAGACAAACATGCGATTGGACTTTGTATCTCTTTATCTTCTCACACTTTAGATTCAAAAGACATTCAAATCTTTCAATCCATTAGACTGTTCATTTGGTTATCTTCATGCATTTGCATGTGAGTGAGTGAGTGAGTGAGTGAGTGAGTGAGTGAGAAAAAGAGAAAGAGAAAGTGTGTGATACCCACTGGACAAAAACAAGAACTCAAATGAAAGTGTGTCTCTCTCTGCACAGCTTTTCTTAATTATGACTTCATTATTTTGTATCCCCCCCCCCCCCTCCTCCTCCTCCTCCAGTGCAAAATCACTATCATGGATGCAGAGTATCCACTGGCTCTGCAGGAAATCACCATTTGAACAAAAAAATTAAAATCTTCCCACGACACGGGAAGTTCAAACTCCATGATTTACGATAAAAACAACTTTGACTACGTTTGGTGTGTTGTCTCCCACACAAGACACACACACACACAGGCGCGCACACACACGCACACGCATACAAAAAGCTGACTTTTTCACAAAACAGACATAGAAATACTCTAGTTTAAAAAAAACAGGCTACAATGACGCCCTAATACAATATGAAATGCAAACAAAAAAAAGAAGATATATAAAAGGTCCGCGTGGCGTCACTCACCGCGTCCGGAGGGTTCACGGTCCGAGGACAACAGGAAACCGTCCTGAACAGCTGGGAGTAGTTAGTGTCGGTAGTGTCGGTAGTTTGTGTCACGGTGAGATATGTGGCTGATCTGAGGAGACCACAACAACAGCATCAGAGAGGAGCAGCAAAGCCAGCCCCCCCAGTCCCCCCCCCCCCCTCCAGATGGGCGTGGTCAGACTACATTATAGGCGTGGTCGGGCGACGTCAGAGTTTTTCCAATGGGTCGCTCTACCTTCACTGCGCTGCAACTAAGATGGGACTCGTCAATGGAGGACACAACAGCTATTAATTAACATGGTGGCCTTTATCGGTAAATGAAAGCCGACGTTGAGGGCGGACATGGCCGGCGTCCAACTGGTACTCGCTTTCAAACCCACTCGTCATAATTGTAGTCTAAATTGATCAACCAATTAGGCTGACATAGGCCTGCAGTTACAGTAACACCCGACTAGTGAAAACCAGTCTATGTAACATTTTACATTTAAAAATGTGATTGTCCTTAGCAGTCAATACACAGTTAAAGTAGGTATTGTTGGTTGACCCTTGATTATTCATCTATCATATTTCAAAAATAAAATGAAATGCAATTAGTTTGTAACTATTTGTATTAATGAATATAAAATATCAGGGGAGAGTTTGAAGGCATGTGATGACAAATTGCATTTTATACAGACAGCAGAGGGCGGTATTTATTTCTCAATTAATCTATAGGACTAATCATTCAAAATCCCGTTTTGCATACATTTCTATGGAATCAAAGTTATTCATAATGTGGTGTCAATAATGTCAATAAAAACAACAAAGCTCTTATTTTGATATTGGAATCATTTATTGTTAACACATTGTTCCATGGCTCTTGTAGTCCAGTTTAATATAGACAGTCCTCTCTTCGAGTGTATGGTCACATTAAACCACCATCTCCTTCATAATAAAAAGAAAAGGTATGAAAATCCCTAGATATCTTTTGGTAACAGAAATGAACAATAGTGTATGTAAACCAAAACAAGAATTTGTAGGCTCAACGCTGAACAAGTTCTCAAAGAAAAACAATATCTAAAAAAAAATCATATATCTTATAGTATCTACATTATTATTTACACAGCATATAAAAACTGTCAAAACTCAAAGCTCACCTCAGCCTCTCTATGCCAGGTATCACCAGGTCTGTCTACAATAATCAACTTAACAGAATAGTGAATGACAGATGTAGAAGTGGTAGTGTTTGCACACTCCCCAGAGGCCCAGCTTTGCAACCGAAACATCAAATGATGAGATGCACAAGAAAAAGCAGCTGATCCACAACAAAGTCCCCTTGAACAGCCCAACTTGAGATGCAACATGCAAAGTGAGCTATACTCAAGTCAGGCAGGTGCCAGTCAGTCAGGCAGATCAGCACCAGCACCAACTGACACACACACACACACACACACACACACACACACACACACACACACACACACACACACACACACACACACACACACACACACACACACACACACACACACACACACGTCAGCATATAAGCTTCCCGTCACAATCTTTTTAAAAACAAAACCTTCCTGTGTGGCAACATTTTAAAAAGACTCAAACTAAATCGTGGCGGGAAAAAAAAAAGACACAATCATGACTATATAACAAGGCCTTATTTTGTGTGTGTTATGTTCATGGTTTAAGTACTGAACACAGGTGAGTACTTGGGGAGGAAGGCTATTACCACCAACACACTTAAACGTGACCACTCAGTGTGTAAATCCTTTCTCTCCGACCTCTAAAACATGTGGACTGTTGGTCCATATGTACAGCCTTCATAGGCACCACTTGGCTGCCCTGCTCTGGGAGGAGCTGTGTCTAAGTGCCTGGTCATTGTCTGTGTCTTGGTCTCCAGGCGAAACACCAGGTAAGTACATTGCACGTGGCCATTTGAGGCCCATTAAAAAAAATAAAAAATAAGTACACCAAAAATCAGATTTCACTTTTTAGTCAGCTCTATTGCTGCAAAGCCCCACTGCCTTGCTGTATACTCACTGTGTACTACTCATGGCATAGAATATACACATACATTTAGATTTATATATATATATGTACATATCATATAATATGTAATGTACAAATAATATACATCGTCTCTGTGAAAGTGACTGACAGGTAGTAGGTCGATCAGGAAGAAAGGCAGGGCTGAAACCGCCAGTCTCAGGTTCTCAGCTTTAGTGTGTGTGTGTGTGTGATAGTGATGATGATGGTGGTGGTGGTGGTATGTGTATCCAGGTATTAATGAGGGAAGACTCCAACGAGATACAAGAGACTGCTGTCCTAAAAATAAAGGGGGGAGAGAAATAAGAAGATGACCATTAGTTAAACTCAAACACAAACTACACACAGCTTTTATGGGGAGACACGTGCACAGCACACACATACAGACATGACTGTAGTGTCTGAGTTCAAGCTACAGTGCACTGTCTATCGAAAAATATAAATATAAACACCAAATGAAGGAAATTGGAGTAAAGTGTGTGATGAAATGAGTCACTACACTAGAAATAAGGTGACAATAGGAAATCCAGTGGCCAATGCAGTCAAACAACCTTGTGAGTGAAGTAAACCAGGCAGGCCAACAAAAAAAACACCATTAGGGAATGTGAAGTTGACGTCAACACACCGTGTTGAACGTGCCAAGATGCCTCACAAGATGGCGCCCGGCGTGACGTACCTTCACATTCCCGATAGCTGCATCTACCGTTCAACCTCTTTCCACATTCAGCTCTACATCCATATCCATGTGAAAAACAAACAACAACTAAATAAACACAACATTGCACCCCGCCTCACCCCGACAGACGGTCACATGGTTCTGCTGTACTGTATGCCCTTCTTGGAGGTCAGGTTGGACCAAGGCAGCAGGGAGCGCAGCAGGGACTGGGCCTGCCGGTACAGCCGCTGAGGGATGGAGCAGGGACTCAGGCTGGCCAGGGTGGTGCCAATGTGCTGGATATAGTCAGTGGTGAGTTGTCAAGGAACACACGGAGCAGCAGGACCCCCCCGACGAGACCGCCGGGGAGGTGGACACTCAAAAATTCAAATCTGCCATTTACTTCACAACTTCAAAAAGGTATACTGAGATGAGATTAAGGTTCGTTATTACACGGCTTTGTTGAGTGCACGATTCTGATTGGTCAGGTACAGCATTCTACAGTCTGTTATTTCCGAATAACAGACAGTTGCTATGGACGCAGTTCTCCAACTAGAATCTAACGACCAATTTATTTTTAGCGGAAGCAATAAAATAATTTTTAAATCAATAAAATCTTTTTTAGTTGTTATATTTTGTGTCAAACTATTGATTTCTTTAGTCAATAGCTGTGTAATAAGTGGCATAGTGTAGCCGGTCATTATTGCGAAATAAACCCCTTCAGGGTGATTCAAGAGTACATTATCCCGTACATATTTCATATTCAACCTAGCCCAACTAAAATGACATATGTAACATGTGTCATGCCATGGTTACAAGTCATGCACCGTTGACACACCACAGAACTGATTGGAACTTCATTTTCAGCATCGGGAGCTGGACCAACACAGAGCCTATTGAAGCATGTGTTCGGTGTGTAGGACACCAGTGCCTCTTTCAAAGGAAAAGGATATAAAATGGTCCAGGGCGGATGACCACTGTTGATGTAGAGGACGTAGGTGAAGCCATCCTTCAGGACGCCCCGTATGGAGTAGTAGTAGGGCAGGTAGTGATGCTGCCGGAAGTCCCTGTTCTCGTAGAAGCGGATAGCGTTGTTGTTGGTGGTGAGGACGTGGAGGTAGACGGCCTTGCAGTGGTCCTGGGCCGTGGTGGAGATGTGCTCCTTCAAACTGTCCAGCAGCAGAGAGCCTTGGGGGTGGGGGTGGGAGAGTAGCAGAACAAAACAAAGACTCATTCACCAGGATACTTGGCATTCATCTGGATCCTCTTGGAATAAAATGAAACAGAATTATGATGAGAAACGCATGGATGTGTCCTTTGCTTAATCGATGCAGCCTGACGACATCCAAAAACATTCTCTCAAACACACTAGTTGTACATGGAGTAGTCCACGAGGCTGCTACTCGGTACACCACATACATTGAGGAACAAAAGTGACAAGAACAAGTGAGAAGTGTGCAGACACGGGCCAACTGTTTACGCCATGGTGACCAAGGAACACATCTGATCCATTCTGCATTAAAGTTCCCACACTGCTATACTGTCCTACCGAGGAAGCTCCGAGCAAATGAGACACAACGTCCAATGTCCAAACAAACTGGAGGAAAAGATGTAAATTCACACAAGTAGCCACTGGAGTTTCTAAACTGTCATGCCAATGTAGCAGTACTAATATAACACACAATATTGTGTGTCCCAGCTAAAATAAAAAGTAGGCCATCTGCCTACAATGTGCTTTCAAATCTCTGTAAGCATCTTGAAGAAATGGCATCGGAGGTGTGTGTGTGTGTGTGTGTGTATGTGTGAATGCATGTGTTCGTGAGAGAGACCGGACGGAGATGGGAGTTGTCATTTTGTCAGGTCGTAGTGTTCTGTTCCAAGTCAAGATGTGCTAGCAGGTGTCAAGGGATGAGACAGAGCGTTATATCAGGATTCAGCTGAGGGGGTCTCTTAGTAAATGAGTTAACAAGTCTAAATGAGTGTAAAATGGAACAGCGAACAGTCTCATCTTTCCAACCAAATTAGGCTAAAAAATACCGCAGGGAGGAAGGGTGGCCTGATTGGAAGAGAAGTGCAGATCCTACAAAGAACATTTGTGTATTTTTCTCTGCACTTGACTCTGAACTTACTTTTGTGAGGATGTTCAACTCATATGAGTGTAACTGGCCAGTACAGGAAATTGTCCTTAATGATGTGTAAACATGATGAATCCCATCCGTTCGTAAATGAGTGTGTGTGTTTATGAGAATCAGTGTAATTTTTGCTCCCAAAAATGCTATATTCTGCAGAAGCGCCATTCATAAAAATGCTTTACGTCCTACTTTCAGAAATCGATGAAAGAAAACACATAATATTTAGCAGCGTCAATAGTGGCATTAGAGCACCTAAGGTTTAAGGAGTGGGAGACAATAACAAATGCTATCAGTGTAATAAAATAAAAATAAAATAATGTGTTTATTTTAAAATCTATTACAAAAGACGGCTTGGCTATTTTTGACTTGATTATGAATGTTGTTGTCTAATGGCTATAACTCAATTATATCAATCCGACTGCAAAACAGTATAATAACGTCATCGAACTCAACTAGAACATTACCTTGCTCTTCTGGCTGACAAAATGTCAGAATTGCTGTATGACAATTTGCTATTCCTATGTGAAACCACCACAAAATATATTTGCTTATTTTATTTTAATTTTATTATTTTTATTATTTGCAATTTTACACAGGGGTTTCAGCAGCCAATGTATCTGATTACGATTTACAAATGTAATACTATCAATGCGCCGCGTTGCTAGCTGGTTGTAACTGTGGAGGGTTTATGTGGAGTGTGTGTTGTTGATGGCTGGTTTACAGCCTCACCTGGCCTGAGTCACACTGATTGGACTCTGGCTGGGTGGGGCTGCACACCTGTGGTGCATGAGCAATCATGGCACCCAGGATAAACCAGCCATCAACACACACACTCGAGGAGGAGCACCGTCATGACTGGATGTACTATCAGCTCGGTGAATAACATCTGGCCTTCAACTCCAATAAACACCTTTGAATAACATCTACCCGTGTCCTGTGTCGGAGGGCCCCGAAAGAAAGCCACTTAGGTGGCGTGTGGCCGGACGTTACCCCGCCACACTGGCGCCCAACGTGGGGCTCCTCCGACCAGGACGGGACACGGAAGGGCTGTCCAAGCTACACTGGAGCCACCAGCCGCGGCGAGGACAGCCACCCCAGCACCAGCTCCCCCTGAACGGCAGCGACGGCCAGCGGAGGAGCGGGGAGGCAGCGCAGCGACCGCCACCGGCAACCGTCTGCAGCTAGCCTCCCCCGGATCCAGCCTGGAGCAGCCCAGGCCAGCCGCCCCTCTGCCAGGGGACCAGGAGCTCAAGGCCCCATGCTCCAGGAGGAGATGGGAGGGATCATGCCTCGTCGCCCTGGTGGAGGGGGGTGACTACGAACTGTTCCAGGCCCTCCGAGAGCTACCTCCGCGGCCCAGCTGCCGGGCCTCCTCCGAGCCCATCCAGCCAGCCCCTGCAGCCAGCTACCCCAGAGACACCTCCGCCAGCCGGAGCAGCAGCCCCAGGCCTCCGGTCTCCGGGACGGAGGGGGAGGGTGGGGTGGGCGTGTGACCCTGGGGAGGTGTGGAGGTAGTGGGGTTTGGGGGGCTGTGTTTATTTTTTGTTTAGGTATGGCAACCCTGAAAAGAGTCCAGGTTTTTTGTAGGTATGGTAACCCTGTTCAGAGTCCGGTATGTGTTTTTTTTTTTTTGTTTGCTTGGATGGGGGATGGGGGGGGGGAGTAGGCGAGGCCGGGGATTCTCCCTGGCCTCAATCTGGTGTTGGGGATATGTGGAGGGTTTATGTGGAGTGTGTGTTGTTGATGGCTGGTTTACAGCCTCACCTGGCCTGAGTCACACTGATTGGACTCTGGCTGGGTGGGGCTGCACACCTGTGGTGCATGAGCAATCATGGCACCCAGGATAAACCAGCCATCAACACACACACTCGAGGAGGAGCACCGTCATGACTGGATGTACTATCAGCTCGGTGAATAACATCTGGCCTTCAACTCCAATAAACACCTTTGAATAACATCTACCCGTGTCCTGTGTCGGAGGGCCCCGAAAGAAAGCCACTTAGGTGGCGTGTGGCCGGACGTTACCCCGCCACAGTAACCTAATACATACTGGATACTATGTGCATGTCAAGTTTTTTCTGGTATTTGTTCACGCAATAAATGTACTACTTTACTGATGACTAGCACCTTCTGGAGACTAGTATGAAGCATTGTTTACTATTTAATTATTTTCCATGCAATAAATTACACAAATGTAAGAGACAGAACAGATCTGAATAATGTGCATTTAAATTAGTGGTGGGCCGTTATCGGCGTTAACGTGCTGCGATAACGCGAGACTCTTATCGGCTAATAATATCGCCGTTAATCTATTCTCAAAGTTGGGTTGGGAGCTGGGTCTATACCGGATTTCTACCGGGGACGTAAGCGCCGCTGCGCCGCGCCGCGGAACGGCTGCGTCCTCTGCCCGGTTACGCGCTGCGAGGTGGCTGGATTCGCGGGATCACGCGAGAACTACAAGACCACACGTCTTGTATTGCGTATGTATTTAGTGTTGTTTAATGTTATGTCCTAATGTGTTGTGCTGTAGCCTATAGACAAAGTCAGTTATAAACGACAACGATTTCAGGCCGTGTTTGATCGGGAGGGTGTTTTTATTTTGAAAATTGACCGGATGCTCTATGGCTTTTACTATTTCACTTCCTGCCCGGTCGATCTGCTCTGTTGAAATTGACGTGGTTCAGCAACGGCTCGCATCACAAAATGATAGCGCTTTCTCAAGCAGTTTTTGATGCATTTTGGAAACAGGAGATGAGCCCCTGGTCTAATGTGCCACCTGGCTTGAGAAACCCGTTCTCAAAGACTTACATTTAGTCATTATTTAGGTAGCACACACATATTATGAATGCCTTCGGCAGAATTCAAATGAGCCATTTTAATCTAGATTAATTCCAAGATTACAGTGAGATTAATCTAGATTAAACAAATTAATCTATGCCCACCACTAATTTAAATACATTTAAAGCCAAAAAATGTAAAACCAAAGAGAGAAAGAAATGGGAAGCAGCTTGTTCAATTATATGATCCTTCTTGTCCAGCAGCAAGGGAAAGTGTGTGTGTGTGTGTGTGTGTGTGTATGTGTGCATGTGCATGAGCGTGTGGGAGAACAGTACCTATGCCGTGTTTCCTGAACTCCTTGACCACTCCCAGGCTGAGTATGTAGGCAACCTGTGTGTCCACGGGGAAACTGGAAGCCAGGATGTCTCCATCCTAACAAACGTGCACGCACACGCAGGCACGCACACGCAGGCATACACACACACACACACACACACACACACACAGATCAATATTATTGGCTGTCGACAGCAACCCTAAACCCCTTCAAATTGTTTCAAATTGCCGCCAGTAGTAGTAGAGGGGGGGGGGGGTGGTAATGGAATGCCATCGACTCTGAATATTGTCTTTAACATAACATCCCCCATAGTAACTATCACTACCCTCCTTCCATTATCCTTTTAAAAAGTGTTAAAAGTGTAATACCACATATTTATATTACTCTAGAGACCCCCCCTCCATCTTTCCTCCCCTCATAGTCATATCAGTTCTCCACTGTTCCCTCTGTCTCTCTATCCATTCTATACTACTTCATATTCTAGCGTTTAAGTTCAACATCGCCATTTTGCTGCCGTATGCCTCTGCCTCTCTTCTCATCTACTTCAAATTTTTGCTTTGTAAAATGTCAAGTACCTCTCCCTCCCTCCCTCCCTCCCTCCCTAGATAAGTCAGTATTTGCAGCAGACTAAACACTAATCAGAAATGTATCCTTATTTAAAAATCTTTCCAAAACAGATCCAAAATATTCATTTTAAACACAGTGCAGACAGTAGCTGGTAACAGAATGCAACAAAGTAAAACAGAGTAGCACACATTGTGATATAGCTGAATGCATGTTGTTGAATGGATGTGGCCGTGGCCCCTGATGATCACAATACCTCTTTGTGTACTTTTGTCCGGCCTTTGATCTCGGCCACTATCATTCCCACGATGCCTTCTTTGAAAGTGGCAGCCAGTGAGAAGAACTTTTTGTTGGAGGTGATGTCCTGGTACCATGAGTCTGGGTATCTGACAAAGGGTCAAAGGTCAGAGGGTTAGTTGGTATTAGTCTGTGATGACACCTATTATAGCGCTATAGAATGAAAACAAGCATTTGCCGAACTGATAATGACAAGTAACTCATCATGAGACGTGAGCTGAGGAATGACATTTGTGGCCGCCACCCAGCAGTAATCATCATTGAACATAGTGGCCACTTAGGAGAGACCACAGTGAAGTGCCTAAAACTAGTAGCAGCCTCAGTTGAAATGAAAGGTTTGACCTGTGACCCTGGTTGATGCTGGTGTACCCATAAATGATTGGTCAACAAACTTTGGAGAAATAACGAGTGCCACAAGCTGGGGTATTTAGCTGAAACCTGCAGCAACAGACACCACGGGGGGGTTTATACTGACTCGATTGGGAACCAATCGCCGCAGAGCAACTTGACGGTCTCTATGTCATCGTGGCAGAGGAGCCGGAGCTGGACTTCGCTGAGAGCCGTGGGCGACACAACGTCGGTCATTCACACCTGTGGGAATCATTGAAGAAGCAGAAGGTGAGAAGCAATCTACACTGACAGAAGGAGGAGGAGGCGTCATCATCATTTAGAAAGCCATCAGATGAAAGTTTTGGTCTTTGTGATGACTGGGTAGCAAGTCAGACCAGCCCAATACTAGGCAACCAACCATGGATCCATGTTTTATTCAATTATAAATGATTATGCTGACTCAATGGCATACACACACACACACACACACACACACACACACACACAAACACACCCACACACACATACACTCACCGGCCACTTTATTAGGTACACCTTGCTAGTACCGGGTTGGACCCCCTTTTGCCTTCAGAACTGCCTTAATCCTTCGTGGCACAGATTCAACAAGGTACTGGAAACATTCCTCAGAGAGTTTGGTCCATATTGACATGATAGCATCACGCAGTTGCTGCAGATTTGTCGGCTGCACATCCATGATGCGAATCTCCCGTTCCACCACATCCCAAAGGTGCTCTATTGGATTGAGATCTGGTGACTGTGGAGGCCATTTGAGTACAGTGAACTCATTGTCATGTTCAAGAAACCAGTCTGAGATGATTTGCGCTTTATGACATGGCGCGTTATCCTGCTGGAAGTAGCCATCAGAAGATGGGTACACTGTGGTCATAAAGGGATGGACATGGTCAGCAACAATACTCAGGTAGTCTGTGGCTTTGACACGATGCTCAATTGGTACTAATAAGCCCAAAGTGTGCCAGGAAAATATCCCCCACACCATTACACCACCACCACCAGCCTGAACCGTTGATACAAGGCAGGATGGATCCATGCTTTCATGTTGTTGACGCCAAATTCTGACCCTACCATCCGAATGTCGCAGCAGAAATCGAGACTCATCAGACCAGGCAACGTTTTTCCAATCTTCGATTGTCCAATTTTGGTGAGCCTGTGCGAATTGTAGCCTCAGTTTCCTGTTCTTAGCTGACAGGAGTGGCACCCGGTGTGGTCTTCTGCTGCTGTAGCCCATCCGCCTCAAGGTTCGACGTGTTGTGCGTTCAGAGATGCTCTTCTGCATACCTCTGTTGTAACGAGTGGTTATTTGAGTTACAGTTGCCTTTCTATCAGCTCAAACCAGTCTGGCCATTCTCCTCTGACCTCTAGCATCAACAAGGCATTTGCGCCCACAGAACTGCCGCTCACTGGATATTTTCTCTTTTTCGGACCATTCTCTGTAAACCCTAGAGATGGTTGTGCGTGAAAATCCCAGTAGATCAGCAGTCTCTGAAATACTCAGACCAGCCCGTCTGGCACCAACAACCATGCCACGTTCAAAGTCACTTAAATCACCTTTCTTCCCCATTCTGATGCTCGGTTTGAACTGCAGCAGATCGTCCTGACCATGTCTACATGCCTAAATGCATTGAGTTGCTGCCATGTGATTGGCTGATTAGAAATTTGCGTTAACGAGCAGTTGGACAGGTGTACCTAATAAAGTGGCCGGTGAGTGTATATAGCAGTGTCATCATTCCAGTAAAAATGATCATAATTATAAAAGAAAGAAAACGGCATAATATTGATATAAGATAACGATGAAAAAGAGTGTTGAAACAGCACCAACAGCACACGCCACTGACGTGTAACTGAGGAAAACAATATTGCGAATTAACATATTTCCACTGTACAAAGCTGGCAAAGAACAAATGAGATGACCATGTCTGGTGGTCTGTTAGCCTGCTCGGCGGCTAGCTGTACCTTCAAGCTAGTGGCGGTAGCTACCTTGTTTCAGCACTCCAACCAGAGAAACGTCAGGAAATGGATAGTTCTTGTGTCTTTCAAAATACTTAGTATTCTCTTAGAACCATGATAAACACGTTTATCTGTCGTCTTGTTTCGAGGCTAAGTCATTACTGTTTTAATATTTATAAAAACTACGATATGTCTTCGTTTCTATTTTTTGACAGCTCGCTGTTTTCTTCCGGTTTCGTTTGGATCTCTGCCGGATGTCACGCCAGTGACGTTGGAGGACTTCACTCAGACCGCTTGCCGCCCTCTGGTGGCGGAAGAATATATTGAACATTTTACACACCCGTGGAGTAATAGTCAATAATAACATCCTTACAAATAATACAACTATGAATAATATACAAAATCAGAATCTTTTTTTAATTGTCTTTATAAATCATGCATTTATTATGCACTTGATTTTGTTTTTGTTACCACACACACACACACACACACACACACACACACACACACACACACACACACGCAGACAATACATATTAAAAACAGAAAAAGGACACCAAAATAGGACAGTTTTTTTTTAATTAAGAAGAAATACACTTAAAAGCAAGGGGAGAAAAATATATTATTATCTCTATTATTATTATAATTATAATTATTATTTATTATTTTAAAAACACCAACTGACCAGATCATTCAACAGATTATGTGCAGCTGTAGCGAAGGCCCCGTCTTGTGGGCTGGCCTTGTTCTGAAGACCTGAGGGGTCTACTGGTGTGGTAAAGGGAGATGAGGCTGAAATATAGGCAGGGGCAGTGACACGCAGGAGGTGAGTCTGGGACAGGGAACCAAAAAAAATGAGGCTATTGTAGTCAAGTTCTTTACTGTCATTAAGCAGATGCTTTCAACCAAAGCGATTTACAATCAATTCAAATACATGTCATTATTGAGCAGGTAAAGTAGAAATTGGGCATCAAACCCAGAACCCTACCTCTGGATTTTTTTGTACTTAAAATGTCTGCTTGTAATGCTATGTGTGTCAATTATGGCACCCATTGCATTCCTAACCATCGCTGGAAGGAGGGATCCCTCACTCTGCGTTCCTTCTCAAGATTTCTTCCTGATAATTAAGGGAGTTTTGTCTTGCCCATTGGGGGGCTAGGGTTATAAATATATGGCATGTAAAGCCCTTTGAGACTGTAACTGTGATTAAGGGCTATACAAATAAAATTGACTTGACTTGACTTGAGTCAAACACCCTATAGCCTATAGGCACTATATTTAAAGAGCAGTGAAATGTACATATGAAATACCTTACATCTTCCTGTATGCTGTCAGGCTGTTCCAGCTTGGTGTAAAGGTCGAGACCAAAAACTAGAGGTACAAATTCTAGGTTGAGAAAGCCCTCCCCCGCATTTTGAGTCAACCATTTTTCTAATCACAGTACTTACAATGAATGAACAACATCAGCAGGCTGAGCAAAAAAACACAAGAGGCCTTTCATTTCAGTTGTGTTGAAACGCGGCATGGAACAAAAGCGCGGTGTGTGAGCTGCCTCTTCCATAGACCTTATTCACCGAGCGGCCACTGGGTGCACAAATGGTCTGGAATCTTCTGGAATCTTCTGGCGCTTTATTTTTAGTTCTGCGTTGCATATTCCCACCCAGCTTGCATTAAGACTGCATCTCGGATGACATTTCATGGTTTCCCCCAAAGATTCTGTCGAAGGTTTTCCCACCTAACTAAACAATATGGCCGTTAAGTGAATAAGGTCTATTGCTTGCTTTCCTACCAGTTTCCCACCAGCATCTCTTCGATCTTCAGCAGCAGTTCTCTAACTTGAGTGCCACCCATGGTCTTGTTGTCCATGACGTGATACCTGTTGGAGCATTTCTCCAGCAGGGCCCAGAGACCCCGGCCTGCTCTCTGGATGTGCTGCTCCGTGGCCCTGCCTGCCAGGCAGTCCCCGTGGGTCAACAATACCAGGGTGCGGCTCCAGCAGCTGTCCAGTAGGGGGAGCAGGTGCCCACCTGCCGCTCGCCATGTGTCTTCGCCGTATGTCACGTCCGCGCGTACGCACACCAGGATGGCGTGTGGACACAGCGAGACCCCTTCTGTGACCCCTCGTCGGACCACCGCCTCATTGGGGCGGTGGTCTGCCCCCGCCTCCTCCGGGGGTTTGCACATGCGCCAACCGGGTGTGTCGACCACCGCGACGCGCCAGCCTTCCATTTCTCCTTGTTGCTGCACGTTGGCGTGAAGCGTCCCCAGCTGGAAGCACTGTCCTCTTCCTTCTGCTCCCAGGATGGTGTTGCCGGAGGAGCTCTTCCCAGATCCTCGGTGACCCAACATTAGAATGGTCAGCTCTAGGGGGAACAGATAGAGATACTCTCTCATAGTCTCGCATAGCCAGACCTATCTATATATTGCACGTTGGGAGGCGAGCCCTGGCATTAAAATGGCCAAATCCCTGCAAAAGAAAACGGCACATAAAACAGTAAAAGACATATGTTGACTCTTTGATTTGCCATTTTCAGCATGTAGGTTGCTAGCTTGGAGGTTGTTGTTGTTTTAGGTAGCAACAGGGACTTTGAAATCGGTAACATGCAGATAGCGGAAGGGGAGGAGAATGCCAAATGAAATAGTCCCCCAATGGCAGGCTGATATCAACAACCTACATCCGGTGAGTCAGACTACTCTCTCATGAGGAAGAGAAATGGCTACCAACTTGCTGATAGGAGTAAAATGTACATGTGTGCATCTCAAACAATAACCTTAAAAGGTGTAGGTAAGATTTAAGAGCTATTATTCATTTGTTAGAAATCCATAGCCATCCGTCAGCTATTAGCGAGTGTGCTCAGAAGATCTGTTTCAAGTTGACTGCGCCTGCCTCTGTATGAGCCAATCTACATTTTAGACCGCTCCCTGCTCATTTCTGACCAATCAGGGCATCTCTTCCCTGATTGCTTCAGGAAATCCAGCTTGCCTGTCAATCACATATGCCTGAAATGCAACACTTCTCAATAGTGGAGAAACATAGGGAGCAGAGAAGAAGGAGACATCTTTAGTTTTTATTTAGTTTCAAAATCTTCTGCTCTTTTCGTCTCTCTCTCTTTACAACTCTCAGATCTTACTTACAGCACCTTTAAATCCTTTGATTTTCAAACTTAATGTTGAATACATATTTAAAGGACCACTTTGTACCCATTGAGTACCTTTAGTTTTATAATCTGGGGTAAAATAACAAGTACAACTCTGTTTGTGTCAATCAACATTTTCTATATATTTTTTGTACTGTACTTGCTGCTGTGGCACCCAAATTTCCCTTTCTGGGATTAATAAACCAATCACATAAATACCTGCCAAGCGAGGCTTTTTGCTCCTTTTTGGCATTATATTGCTCCATATCATCCCCATTGCTCGGATCAGCTTCACCATCCCTGGGTATGCTCTCCATGTTTCATAACATCTTCCCCCATTCAGGGCCACCATCTTTTCAACCTTCCCCAGTAGGGCTTCCACTTGGCTGCCGTCTCCTCGGTTCCTGTTGTCGAACAGGTGGTACCTGTGGCGGCATCTCTGGATGATCTGCTGGAGGGCTCCACCCTCGCTCTCGATAAACTGCTCGACACTGCCATCCTCCCCGAAGTAGTCTCCTCTGGTGAACAACACGATGGTGTGATTCCACGCGTCTTCCTCGCCCAAAATGCTCAAGTGCTCCAGGATGGAGCGGCCAAACTGCTTCTTGAAAGCGATGTCCGCTCGGATGACCAGCAAGAGAGCGTGTGGGCCCGGAGGACACATGGCCAACCCAGAGACAATTTCCTCTTTGACAAGCGTGCCGGTGTCTTCCACAGAGGCGTTGGCCCACCACCCAGGGGTGTCCACTACCATGATCTCCCGGCCGAGGTGACACGCGTGTTTGGCCCGGCATCGCGTCGTTCTTCCCGGCGGCATTGCAAACTCATTCAGGTCGAGGATGGAGTCCGCTGAGGCGCTCTTACCTGCTGTTCTGTGGCCCAGTAGAACCATTCTTATCTTAGTGAGATGGGAGTGGGTGCCTGAAGTAAAGGGAAAAAAAAATGTGGTCATGGCATGCCGCTGCTGAAGGCAAAGTTTGCGTAAGTGAGTTTACAAAAGTATCAGGAAGAATTTTACAGAGGGAAAAAGACAGAATGATGTCATTCCTTTCCTAACATTCCTTTCTTAAATTGAAGCATTTTTGGTACATTTTTTTGGACAAGGTTGCTGTAGAGCACCCTCCATTGATTATTAGGGCAGCATTTCACAACCAAATGAAAAGGTTGACGGAACGCTCATTAGACATGGCGGTCGATGGGGTTTAAGGCAACCAAAAAAGACCAACTAATCGGAATGACACCACTGATGACAATGATACAAAACATCACATTTTGACTGCTATGACGAAGAGGGAAAAACACTCACTCATCATGGTGCTCTGTCTTTCCCTCTCTGACTGCACTTTCCTCAGCCTCAACCTTGCTCCTCGCTGCTGCTCCTTCCTCAAACCCTCCACCTCCTCCACAAGCTCTCTATCCACTTCATAATGAAGGCCTGACTCTTCCTCGCCCGCCAGCATCTCCTCTATCGTCCCCAGGAGCTCCGTCGCCTGAGCGCCACCAACCGCCATCTTCTTGTTGTCGAGGATGCCGTACCGGTGGCCGCATTTCCCGAGAACCCACTGAAGCGCCTCTCCTCCCTGCTGGATATACTTCTCGAGGGCTACCGAGCGGCGGTCCCCGCAGGTGAACACCGCCACGGTGTGACTCCACACGCTGGGGCCCAGGAGCCCCATGTGCTCCCTGACGGAGATCCTAAAGTCCTCCTGGAAGGGGACATCTGATGGGATGACCAGGAGGAAGGCGTGATGGGGGGGGCCCGGGGCGGGTACCCGGGAGGGACTGCAGACCAGCTCTTGTTTGATGAGCTCGGCGGTGTCGTCGACGGTGGCGCTCTTCCACCACCCAGGGGTGTCGACCACGGTGAGGGTTCTTCCGGCCACGTCTGCCCGCCGCCACGCGCACCGGGCGGTTCTCCCCGGGCTGAACAACGCTTCGCCCAGGAGGGTGTTTCCGGACGAGGTCTTGCCTGCTCCTCTGCACCCCAGCAGGACGATGTTTAGCTTTTTGGACTCCATGTCTGTCGAGGGACAAAACTCACCAGGATGTGATAGCATCATCTTTTGCTGTTGCTTCTCCCAGTCAACAAAACACAAATTACATAATTAAAACGTAACTAACTCTAACCTAATACCTAAACTTAACCCTCAAACTAATACCTAAACTTAACCCTCAAACTAATACCTAAACTTAACCCTCAAACTAATACCTAAACTTCACCACCTACTGCCTACTGCAACAGTCAAGTGCAACACAAAATGTGAGCTCCCTCCCTGTAAACATATAGTCAAACCGGTCAATCTAGTTCGATAATGCCGTAGGTTAGTTGCCAATACTAACGGTTGGCGGTTGTACTTACCGTCTGTTGTACGTGCAGTCTGTTGTACTTACCATCTGTTGTACTTACTGTCTGGGGGGGGGGGGGGGGGGACTACCTGTTGAATCCACTAGATGGCGGTAAAAAAGAGTTGGTGCATTTTCAAATATCCACATCCATATTTGCATAATTCCGATAGGCCTATTGATTGGAACAAATATTGATATGTTTTAGTGTTTTTGCAGTCTTTTATTTTTGGGTATACATTTTACTGTTCACTGTTATTTTGCTGCCAATTTATTTTATTTTATTTTGATCTACACCAGGATAGAAGAAAACTTTAATGAGCCTTTTTTTCTCCTGGAGAATAAATATTGCTATTACTAACTACTATTCATCTCTTGTCTGTCCATGTTTGATGACATCATCGTCTCTCCAGTCTGTTTCTCTTATCTCTGTCTGTCATCGAGATAACCACAATGGACTGCTCCTGCCATCCCCCCCCCCCCCCCACACACACACATACACACACACACACACTCAAACACACACACACACACACATGCACGCACGCACACACACACACACACACACACACACACACACACACACACACAGTGAGGTCAGTGCAGAGGTGCACGTACTGTATAATCTCCAGGAAGTGATTAGGGGGTCTGAGATCAAAGGCAGTGCGTGTGCGACGGGATAAACATTCCTCCCTCTGTTTTTGTTTTTCCCCCTGGGGCTGGAAGTACAGACAGTGCCCCCCCCCCCCCCCCAACACACACACACACACACACACACACACACACACACACACACACACACACACACACACACACACACACACACACACACACACACACCCTTACTTAAACTCTGGCTGTACACCGTAGACAACACTAATACACACAAACAGTGGTCACAAACTGTCCATAGCTACAGCAAACATATCTTCCAATTAGCATATCATGTGCTACAGCTAGGCCTAAATTATTGTCATCATTGACTTAGGCTGCTATTGGTTGCAGTGTGTATTGGTACATCTACAGGTAAGCCCATTACACCTGTTGTACAACTGGGAAGCAATGAAACCACTGTAACGTTTGGCCTTTGTGGTAATGGAAACACCAACCGTGGCATTTCAGTACCTCACATTGACCACCAGAGGGCGGAAGAGACAAGGCGAGCCAAGGCGCTGTTCGAGGGTTGAGGTAAGGGCAAAAATGTATTTTCATGGTGGCATACATACTGTATGTAGGCTATGTATACTATGTGCACATGTGTATTTTATGTAGGCTAACACATACACTACACATACTGTGTGTACAAAGCACCGCATGGGCTGCCACACATGCAAAGTTAAATGTAGGCCTGCCCTCGGATGGAGGACGGTCAACAAGCACCACAAGGCTTGTGTGGTGTAACCACGGCACAAACCCTAACCAGAAATAATTGCACAAAGCAGATCATCTAGATACAACACACATCATGTTATATTACTGGCAGGCCTATTCACATCAAACGTCAACAGGTTCATTTGCATATTTGGGTGCAAAATGTATTCTGTCGCATTGCTTACCTTCAAAGTCAAAGTAGCTATGTTGAATGGTGCCAAATGACTAATGTCTAAAGGCCTGTGCACGCACAGTTTCTCTGCTTGGTCCTTTTTGAAAAATAAGGATAACCCTAAAATAGCTAACTATGGTTTGGATTGTTTGACCCCAATTTGCCTTTCCAAACTCACAAATGCCTGAAACCATATATGCGTCTTTGGGATGTTTCTAGTGACTGCAGCAGCAGTAGGCCCATCTTTATAGGTAATGAGTAAGTTGTAATAATAAGGCTTTATGTTCAATGGGGCTAGATATGGCTAGCGGTAGGTTAAATATTATTTTTAGAATAGAAACAAGAATTGTAAGTAACAATAAAGTGAGAGTGAGAGTAACAAAATAATGTGAAGAATTTTCCCAAGAGTCACATTCTGCCCTGTCCCATAGTTACAGTCACATTCTGCCCTGTCCCATGGGTTAGAGTCACATTCTGCCCTGTCCCATGGTTACAGTCACATTCTGCCCCGTCCCTTGGGTTAGAGACACATTCTGCCCTGTCCCATGGGTTAGAGTCACATTCTGCCCTGTCCCATGGGTAAGAGACACATTCTGCCCTGTCCCATTGGTTAGAGTCACATTCTGCCCTGTCCCATGGGTTAGAGTCACATTCTGCCCTGTCCCATGGTTAAAGTCACATTTTGCCCTGTCCCTTGGATTACGGTCACATCCTGTCCAATGGTTAGAGTCACATTCTGCCCTCCCACATGGGGTAGTCACATTCTGCCATGTCCCATGGTTAGAGTCACATTCTGCCCTGTCCCATGGGTTAGAGTCACATTCTGCCCTGTCCCATGGTTAGAGTCACATTCTGCCCTGTCCCATGGGTTAGAGTCACATTATGTCCTGTCCCATGGGTAAGAGT
>JAOPHQ010001720.1:77500-107500 GCA_030340625.1 Merluccius polli | reverse complement strand
GTGTGATTGTGTGTGTGTGTGGGCAGGGGGGGGGGGGTCGCAGTTTTTGATTCAAAGGATATTTCACACACACACACACACACACACACACACACACACACACACCATATCCTGACACACATGCTTCTGGAGAAAGAAGGGTTGAGGAGGAGGGGGGGGTGGGGAGGAGGAGGGGGGGTGAGGAGGAGGAGGGGGGTGAGGAGGAAGAGGAGGAGGAGGAGGGGGGGGGGGGGGGGGGGGGGGGTGAGGAGGAGGGGGGGAGGAGGAGAGGGGGGGAGGGGGGCGGTAATAGCGGAAGCTCCAGCTACTGAGCTCCAGCCATCTATTTGGGTGATAGGGATCAGTGGGCAAGAGAGCGTGGAGTCTGCCTCTGCACACACAACACAACACAACATAACACAACACAATGCAACACAGCACGACTCAACACAACACAACAGAATTGATAATCTCTCTGTCTCTGTCTCTCTCTCTGTGTCTGTCTCTGTCTGTCTGTCTGTCTCTCTCTCTCTGTCTCTCTCTCTCTGTCTCTCTCATCTCTCCAGAGCACCCAGAGCCACAGAAATACAGAGCTGCATCCAGATGAAGCTATAGCCTCTCCAAGCACTCTGAATCCACCAACAACAGTAATGTGCAGTAATGTTCAATGTTTTGCCATTGAAACCTTCTAAACGGTCAGTCTATTCAATTTATGGCCTCCAGTGTAAAAGCATTCCACTACAACAATGAATGGAGTCACAAAGTACTGCTTCCCTGCTGAACGAGAAGGTAAAATAGTTGATGCATGTGAGCAGATGCAATCTGACCATCACAAAAGACTATAATAACAAACTGTGTGAGGTAATGACGAGGATTTTCAATGGAAACCTTGTGTTCATTTGGTCAGGTTGTGGGGTAGGCACAGCACTCAATCTCCATGTCATCCAACATGCAGTCATTCCATGTAAACAGCCATGCATCACACATAGTGTCACAGCTCAAAACTCTTCTGTATTCTTCTATTTAAGATACGATGATGTGATCGATACTGGACGGTATCGAAATCATCACATCATGTTATCATGACATCCTCATTTCACCACCAACCGACTAATAACAAATGTAAAACAAACGAAATAGTAATCTCCAATGTCTAATAACAGGCTACCCTTTCCCACTCAAACACATGTTTAGAGGGCTTTGTCTGTACGAAAGCACATTACATAAAAACGACGTAACAAACCATGTTGATGATATTGATTTGCTCCCTGTAAAGAAAAACATAGCTAAGATGCTGTAAAATGTATTGCTATCTGAATTAAAATGTGATAATAAGTTCTGCTGTTTAACTTGCCTACAAAAAGTGTAGTGGAAACAGGGCTCCTATGCGGCCCTGCTGCTATTAGTTCCCAATGTTTGGAACTATTGAGTGTCCCCATGATGGAGACTGGACTGGTTTTTACAGGTATATTTATTTACCGCTATAGCCTTTTATACAAATAATACAAAACAGTCCTTAACAATCTGGCTACAGCAAGATGTAAGACTTAAATAAGACATTGCTTGTTTCTTTAAAACATACTTTAAAACATAGGAATGTGCAACCTTCGTCCCTAGTAATAGTTTGTTATTGTATAAATTCAATCAGGTTCCATTAACTGGTTCCACTCTGCATTTAATTTCAAATGATGGATTGCTGCCATTTTGTTGCTAACCTGCGTTGTAAAAGTTACTTGGCAATAGCTGACAGCTCGCAATCCAGGGTATGATGTCATTTTCGACAAAATGTCTCCTAGTACATCCACGGTCTGAACCCATTGCAATGTTTTGGGGTTCTTTGCCATGGTGACAGTGACAAACCGTTCATTCATTCATATATGTGTTCATTCATTCTTTCATCCATTCTATTTCTAGTTCCCATTTGACTCCTCAACAGATGCCACAGGAAGAACCTCTGCTCCTGATTTCTACCTTGCTCAGAATGAGGAATGGTTTGTGAGCATGATGGTGGAGAAAGATGGAGTCAGCACCAGGCCATTAAGTCACACGCTGGTTTAAAAGAGAAAGAGAGAGAGAGAGAGAGAGAGAGAGAGAGAGAGAGAGAGAGAGAGAGAGAGAGAGAGAGAGAGAGAGAGAGAGAACGAGGGAGGGGGGGGGGGGATTTAAATAAACCTTCCAATGCCTCCAACTTTTGATACTCGTGGGAACTTTTTGTCGTTACGCTGAGCTATTCAGTCTTTTAGGGGAGTTTTCTTTTGCATGGGTGTGTGTGTGTGTGTGTGTGTGTGTTCTCCAGGTATTTCCCAATGGTTTCTCGTATGATTACCTGACACGATGGTAGCCTTCATTTGGAGAAGTTTTATTTCAACTTCAATTATCTGGTTCAGTGAGTGCACACCTGGTTATACTCAACATAGCTCACACTTTAAGAGGCTCCGCAGGCCGACCACAGGAACCTTGCTTAAGCCCTACACTGCCCGCTACAGTGCAGGCGATTGGAGGTTCAAATACCTTACAACCCAGTCAGCATTTTACCTTTGCTTCTTCAACTGGTCTAGAAGATATGGTGGCTGTGCCTCACCTGCCGCCGGTATTAAAAAAAACATGGAGGAAGGAGAGCGGGAAATCATCTCAGACAGGCCAGACACAATGTTTAATGATTGTATTTATTTAATATTAAATCTTCTCCAAACTCATACCCTGTTTAAAGGCTCTAGACTAAGAGAGTAGAGGTGAAGTCACTACCCATCTCAACCCTGGTAAATGGGCAGCATTTACACAGCACTTTTCTAACCAATGGCCACTCAAAGCTTGGAGTTAGCGCCTCACTTTCATTCTACCCATTCATCCACACATTCCTACACCGACATCAACCATGCAAGAGAACAGCCAGTTCACTGGGAGCAAGGTGTCTTGCTCAGGGACACCTGGACACTTAGCTATAGGAGGAGCCGGTCGCCGGTCTCCGTGCCATCCCCTGCTGTAGCAGCAGGGAGCTGCAGCATCCTCCGGGTCAGGCAGCTGTGGTTGTTTATCTGTGGGAAGGTAGGTGATAGGTGTGGTGCCCAAGCCTCTGGAGAAGCTGTGGGCTGCAGCAGAAGGGGCGGCTGGCTGAGGGGGACAGCTTGTTACTGAGTTCTGAGGGCAGATTGAAGAGAGGCGGTGTGCTTTCAACAGAGCAACAAGGATGACAACCGGGAGAGAAATAAAAGACAAGAGACTTTCGTACTAACATTTACATAGAGGAACACCACATACACACACGCACAGACAGACACACATACACGCAAAAACAAACATACATGCAAACACACACACACACACATGCACACACGTTGTGCTGTTACAGGGGTGTATGCTTTCAACACAGAAATTAATGAAAGATTCTAACAAAAATGTATGGAAACCACACTCATACAGATACCCACAAACTATGCACACAGTGTCTCACACACACACACACACACACACACACACACACACACACACACACATACAAACACAGATGTTTATTAAGAGGTAAAACCTTACAACAGAAAAAGACAATCAAAACTGCAAACAAACACGCAAACTTATTTAAATGTCAAAAAGAGAGATCCGAAACGAACACATGCACACACACACACACACACACACACACACACATACACGTTCACAGATGTGGGCAGGAGGGAGACCCCCTAGTCTCGTCACATATGGCTGCAATTGACCGGTGGGTGGGGGGGGTAGTTGGTGGGCCACCGGCCGCTGGTATAATTATCTGACCAATCTCTTCATGTAGCCCTAAATAGCTGCCTTGTTTGCACCAAAAATAAACTTTTGTTACAGCTTGCAAACCTTTGACCCCCGACACCTGACCCCTGGGCCCAATGGTCGGCCATCTTGGATGGGGCTAAAAATAGAGAGGGACTCTTCACCCTGGAATAACGCAAAGCTTGTTTTATTTTCATTCATATGGATGAAAAATTGAACAAGCAGCACTCCAAAAAAAAAGTATTTTGTTAATATGTTTAATTCACTTTTATGCTTAAGCTAATCATTGCAAATCACTAATTATTGATGGCCAAATGCTCTGATTTATGCAGATTGCTAGGTAAATAAAACAGTCACAAGGGTAGACAAATTTGGAAAAAGTTCATAAAATTATATTCTAAGAAAGGTATATTTACCTTATTTACGTTCAGCTAAAATACATGACTAATCGTATTCATATAGTGGATGAATGTAGAGGAAGTCATTTGTTGGTGATTGGAAGAAATATATAACTCCATCAATGGTTCAAAGTTATGTTAAAATCTGTATGAATATATTTAACATGCATCATTTATATCTGAATCATCTTCTCACGCTTAAAGCTTCTTTCTCACTCTCTTCCTCTCTTTTTCTTTTATTTCTTTTAGCCAAACTAACCACCTGCTTGCTTCCAAAACACACATACACGCATACACACACACATACACACATACAGCAGTGAGAGTTAATGACCCTGACCTTTAATTAAGGACGCCTGTGGCATTCACCTGCAGCCCCTCTGCCACACACACACACACACACACACACACACACACACACACACACACACACACACACACGCACGCGCACACACACACACACACACACACCCCTGCATGCCCCCCAATCATTCCAAGCCACGTTTTTTAATAAAACAACTGTTAGAATTACTGGCAGACAAAGCACGACAAGCAGCAGCTAATTGTTTCTGTCTTTACTCTTTTTTAGTCTTGGTTTTTTCTGTATTTGCTCTTTGCTTACAATACTTTCAATACTTTTCAATACTTTGTGAAAATGAATGACGGAGGACATTCTCTTCTCATTCCTCTCTCATATTAAACACTGTGTTGGACCATAATTGTCCCAGACACTGGAGAGGGGAGTGCACAGTACGGCATTCTTCTGTCAACGTCACATCGGATCAAATATGACACGCAAATCGCTCTTCAGCTAAAATTCCTCCCTGCCCAAGAAAGCATACGTTACACACTTTTTCTTTTATCGTCCAAGGTTAAAATATCCCCCAATTCCCTCTGCCAGGGGAAAAAAATGTCTTGAATACTAAGGGGAAACACAGGGGTCAATACAAACCAGCCAGCGTGGTCTTGTTTTTCTCTCAGACACACACACACACACTCTCCTTCCCAACCGTCTCTATCATCAGGGGGGGGGGGGGTAACCTCTTGGGTCCATTTTTCTTTACCCTTCTTGCAGACAAGCAAGGTAAATGATCCCTAATACACACACACACACACACACAGGCACGCGCACACACATACACACACACACACAGACGCACCATGCCTTTACAGTCTATCTTAAGCTCTCTTTTCTCTATACAGCTCTTTATACACTATCCTATCTATAAATCTCTCTCTCTCTCTCTCTCTCTCTCTCTCTCTTTCTCTCTCTCTCTCTCTCTCTCTCTCTCTCTCTCTCTCTCTATATATATATATATATATATATATATATATATATATATATATATATATATATATAAACAAACAATATATATATAAACAGACATACACACACACACAAGCAGAGGAAGCAGGCAAAAGGAAGTTATGGTGACAATCCATTTCCTCTCTCAACAATTATCACGGGTCCAACTCTGCACAGAGATCTATTATGGCCGGGGAGGGGAGGACATTTGGAAACACTTGGAGACAGAGGGGTGGGAGGTGGTTGCCATCGTCGGTAGTGTTGGTCGTTGGTGCATGCGGGCTATTAAGACACACACACACACACACACACACACACAACTGTGCCCTCTCGCCACCTGCATGGTTCGGAGAGAAGCAGATACCTCCCAGGCCTTCGTGAACGTTGGTTAAAACATGGCTTCATCATACCATTTTCATTTTCATCACGTCAGGTTTTATATGTTTCGTTGATGGTTCTTTTATTGGAGCATTTCGCTGAGGAACATTGGACTTGGTGTTTTATGTGCTGCACGGAGCCAGACGTGACTACACCACTTTAACACAAGATTACACCATCTGAAGACAAAGGGCTCGAACAGCTTTTGCTTTGAACTCACAACGTAATCGGTTTCTTTCCCTCTGATTGGCTGGTCTTCCTTCCAGAATCCGCCCCAACTCCTTACAGTGGGCGGGCACTTAAAACCTCCTATTATATGTTGTGAACAACCAGGCTCACTCCAAAGGTGTTTTTAGAAAGGTGTGTGCTTTGTGAGACCGGTTAGATAGTGGGCTGCACTCGACAAATCGCTGTGTGTTGCTGTCAAACTTATATCTCAGTAATGAGTAAATACACTACAGTACTACAAAATGTGTGTATATAATTCTTGAGAAATAAGATAATAAAAATAATAACATTTATAAATAAATAAACATTTTTAGCAGACACTTTTCTCCGAAGCAAAACTACTTAAATTTAGTTTGAGGTCACTGATTGACTAATTTGATTAGATTCGCTGATGCTGGATAAATAAATGGCTTGGCTTGTTGGCCAACATGAGGCATATGCTTACCATTTGCCAAGCTATAGTAAAGCAGCTGCAAACACCGAAGGTTTCATTTCTTATTCTGCAGTCATTTAAATCAGCAAATCTGTGCCCTCTATGATTTATATTCAGCATGTTTATTACATTTAGCAAGAAGCAATACCATATGTGTCAGGGCTATTTAGTAGCATTTGTAAAAGTGAAAACATTGATTGGGGAACTGTTGAACACAGAAAACATTTGTACTCCATAATACTCTTCCACGTGTGCTGCATAATATGGTAGCTATTGATGCGTCACGGAAAACAATCGAACCACGTCACAAATGATATGATGTTGCAAGCTTGGCACATCAACTTCGATTTTTTGTTGGCTAATGAGGAGGCAACCATGATAATAATCAGTTACGACTAAATTATCTTTTGTCAAAACAGTGAATACGAAAATAAATGATTAGCGTTTGTTAATCTTAATACTGTGACTGAATGACTATTTCACTGATGCTCTTCAACAAAACCTTTGCTGAATAGTTGCTGAAGAACTTGAGGGATACAAGCTCACTAAAATGTGTTAAAACACACATACACCCACATGAACAAATAGTGGAAACACCTTGGGGTGGGAACTGACACCTTTTTCCTCCCATAAAAGGTGTCTGTGCGAACATCCTGGACATGCTTTTAGTGAGTTTACTCACAAAAATGTGTTTGCTTGTATATCTGTATATGTTTGTTTACTTGTTTCACATTCCTGGTAATATTTGTATATTGAGTGAGTTCATAATTTGACCTAAATCTGAAGTGTGTGTGGTTAGGGTCGTGTAAAGGCAGGGATGCACTATGGAGGAAGCTAGCCGGTCGAAGAGGAAACTGATACTAAATGGCTTTTCAGGACAGTAGATCCAAGTCCAATGAGTTGAGCATATTTCATGTCATAAAACACGTTACTTATTTAGTATTAAAATCAAAATCAAAAAGGCACTTAAAATATGTAGCCACACTGGACAGACACATCATCAATCATAAATTCAAGAACAGACCAAACAACAAACATAAACACACAAATGTCTTTGTTATAGTCAGTGTAACCGGGAGGATCTCAGCCAGGGCTCTTCCAGATCTCACAGACGCTTTTATGGGAGGAAAAGTGTCTGCTTCCCCCTAGCTGTTTCCATTGATAGACCTGGCCAAGGTAGACCACAAACACACACACACACACACACGCGAATGCACGCACGCAAACACACACACATGCACGCAAACACACACACACACACACACACACACACACACACACACACACACACACACACACACACATAATTAAACAAATATAGGCCAGAAGCCAGAGGGCCATGTTAGAACAGCAGGAGAAAAATCACAAACAGTGAAAAATCAACACCAGTTGTTAGACAGCCAGTAAATGTCTCTCGCTCTTTTATTCTGGCTCTGTTTATTCTCATATCTCGGATTGTGCTTGCTTGTGTTTCTTTAGCGGCTTTCTTTCTCTCTCACACTCCCACGTATGCATTCACACACACATACACATGCACATGCACACACGCACAAGTCTTGCAGTAGCTATGGGTTGGGTATCAACACATCACATCAGAGGTGAATTAAGGTCAGGGAACGATCCTATCTAAAGTCTACCATAAAGTTATGGTCTAGTGACTGCAGAGCCCGGAGCAACTGTTCATGTACATGTGTGTGTGTGTGTGTGTGTGTATCCATGCTTGTATATATTTTTTCTGTATGGGTGGTCAGCCAATAGATTGAGCTGCTCACAGTGTATATAAGAATCAGCTAATTAGGTCCACTAGCCAACCAAAGATGGAGAATGAAAACAATAACGTCCATTTGTATGACCTGCCTAGCCTTATACTTTCCCAGCATAACTTATGAAAGCATATGGCTGGATAGCCATAGGGTCGAGGCCTGGGCTTGCTGTGTCCAACCAGAGAGAAGGTCTAGGCCAATGGGGTCGAGCCAGAGCTTGCTGTGCCCTACCAGAGGGAAGGTCTAGTGCGATGGGTTCGAGTCCTGAGCTTGCTGTGTCCGACCAGAGGGAAGGTCTAGTGCGATGGGGTTGACACAGGGTGGTAGTCTTACTTCATTTAGACTAGAGATTGTCAAGCTGCCTTTATTCAAATTCAATGGATTCATGAAATCCATATGAATTCCATACGCAGTGCTTCTATTTTTAAAAATGTCATCACAGAAATGATGGTAGAGATTACAGTTTAAGGGGTCATAGATTTAAATGATTGCTTAGCAAAATGAATAGATTCGACTTCTCCTTCAGCGAACCATCAGGAACCAGACTGCAATTCATGATTAAATGTTGAATGTGCATTCAATTGGCAGATCAAACCAATCAAATTGACTAATCAAAAAGAGAAATAATGAATTGCAACTATGTTTTAATCACTAGTTGTTTGAGTAACTTGTTTATTTTGCCTGTTTGAGATCATTATGATTTGATTAAAATTATTTATACTTTCATTTTCTTGGCTCTCAGACAAGACAAGTTAATTTGAGACATCACTTTGGTCTCTGTTAACTTGCAATGCATATTTACCCATAACCATGACATTTCAAAATCAAAATAATTCATCCAAAAAATGTTAAATCATTATATTCATCGACAATGAAAATAATCACCAGCCCTAAATGAATGTCCAACCCTCCAAACCGTTACTCTCTATGGGTCCAGGTGGAGAAGTGGATGCATAGCTTTACATGTATCTATACTGTAAATGTGGAGAAGTGGTTGCATGGCGTTACGTGTATTTATTCTCATACTATAATGTACTGTACATGTAAACCTGGTTAATTATAGGCACCCTAGAGGTTTTTATCAGACATTCCCTTAACATTTTGATCAGACGTTTCCTGAATGTTTTTTTCATATCCTCCTATTTTTTGAAGGTCCCTAGTTTCCCGTAGGTCGGTGCCGTTCGGGACGTTCGCTCTCTTTTTCATTCCTTTCCAAAGCTAAAGAGCAAAAGGAAAGTTGAACATAAAACAGGTACAAACAAATAAGAGACACATTAGACAGGAAGAGAAGTTTGGCAATCCAGGAAAGTATTTCCATTCAGACGTTTTTTCCTTTTATCTTCTTTTTATTCCGGTGAGGTTGTTGTCTATTGATTTGCACTTGACTTGAGTTAATTTTGTAATGTGTGACTGAAAGCAGGGGTGCCAGAACTAGGGGGGCCAGGGGGGCACTGCCCCCCCCCCCCCCCCCACACACACTTCTGCTTCCACATTTTTAAGTCGCAAATCACTGTATTGCCGGGAATGCCCCTATATTGCAATACTTAAAAAGACGCATCGTGATACTGTGGACGACAATATGTCAGACTTTCTTTACATGTTAGCTTAGCATTTAACACAATGTATGCCGACCAGATACAGACACAGAGTCTAGAGTTGTAGGCTTATTCCAATTATTCTTGCTCTTATCTTGATCATATCTTGACCAGTGGCCTGATGAATATAAATACATACGGAATTCAGATAACGAAAGATTACTATTACACTTTGATTTACTTGTTGAGAAAATATGGAGAGCCCATCGTCAATGGAGGTGAAAGACTAGTCGTGTATGAAGATGAAGGCAGGATGTGATCTATTCTACACACAGTCACTTACGCTCGCGGTCTATCTTTTACCACAAATCTAATCTAAATTCACTTTGGTCAGTGTCATGGCATGATAAATAGGAATGCGTCAGAAGTTCAGATGACAACATATTACACGTTGATTCAGCCTTACTTTGAGAATGACAATATGGAGAGATTATCTTGAAATGTTGGTGATTCTTTTTATTTCAATCAAAACAGCGAAACGACTTCAAAGTAATTTACACTAATAATTGTGATTTATGATTTTTTCTACTGTCATTGTTACTGATCATAATCTGAAAGAGGATTGTTTTATTTATTTATTTTTAAATCTGAACAACATATATATCTAATACTTTGTCAGTTGTTGTGGGTTTTATTGTGGGATGGGGATCTAAACTATTAAGTTCATGACAGCCAATCGCCTCAATTAACCTAGAGAACCTAAAACAATAGAATAAAAGAACAGGAAGTACAGGCGATTCTAGATTAATAGAAAGGGTTACATACAGGTTCATGCCTGTAGCAAGCCTCACATGTAGAATAGAACCTGTTGCTCATGTATATGTGACATTTAAAGGTCAATGTTTCTCGACCAACAAGATGTATAATTATACATGATTCGTTAATCACTATGCACTATGTATCTCTTTAATTGTGGCCACCACTATTGTTAAAAATGGCTGAACAATGAAATTCTGCCACAAAGCAATCCAAACCCATTTATGTTAATTCGATCTGTGGAGGAAAACGTGGACAAAAACTGCAGACAAAAGCTTAAGAAAAAGTTGCATAATGCAGGTTTAAGATAAATATTGTAACATTTTGAACACACCAGTATCAACATATCTCTCAACATGTCTCCAATGTGAGTTGTATATAAGTAAATGACAAATATGTTTGGTTTTTGAGAGACATTAAAACTAATTCCAGCGACATCATAGCTAGACAACGGACAGGCTAAGTCTTGTGTTCACTGGGTCCCGTCCTCCAGTTGAGATAGAAAAATCATAGAACACCTTCCAATTTGCAACACAAAATACTTTCAAACACACACACATGCACACGCTGATATACAAAGGCCTACATTCACAACCACACACACATGTTCTGCATACTTATGAGAAAACTAAGAGAACAACATAGTTCATATAGGGACAGTATGTTTACACTCAAACAGCTGTAGAGTGGTAGTAATGCTTTCCTGCTTATATGGTCAGTACACAGTACAAGATTAAACTGTAATTCACAATGAAAAGGACTAGCCAAGACATAGGCTAGTCCTTGAGTCACACCAGAATATAGTACAGTAGCATAGTTTGCTACCATTAGCGCTTTTAGCAATCAGCCATTTTGACAGCTCATGATGCGAAGGGCAGATATACGCTTGTGCTGCAGGATATATCGACCGCAAATGTCAGTCAATGCTAAGAAAATAAAAGTCAAAATCCTAAGCGTCTAGATTTTTAGAAATCCCCTGCGCCCATCAAATAAACAGTTGACATGTTTACAACTTCTCATATGCAAATCACCTCTTTTGTGTCGACTAATTTGCTTGCCAGTAGTGCGTGAAATGGCCATGTTGTCATGACACACCCCATACCACACACACCTCAAAATACAATACTTAACGGAGGCGTCTTTGAACTTGACCTTGAATCACCTGACATTTTCCAAGACACATGCCACCTATATATCTATCTGTCCATATTTAATTTACATTAGATTTTAATTATATTGCTATTATTTAGTTATATGTATACATTTGTATATAATTGATATACACTTAAAAAAGTTTTATATGAATGTATTTTTACTTTATATATATTTTTATTTCATATGTTTTTTTTATGTTTTATATTTGTATATATTAAATGTAATTATATATTTGTTAATTTTTGATTTAGTTGTGTTAAGTGTACCATGTCATGACTTGTCTTGCTGCCTTACTGACTCAATCAATCACCTTGTTGTCTACTGCAATAAAATTGTCTCTCCTGGGACATTGAAGATTTACTATTATTACTACTACTACTACTACGACTACTACTACTACAACAACTATTACTACTACTACTACTACTACTAGGCCTATGTCTAAATGTCTTTCTGTCTGTTTGTCAGTCTATATGTCTGTCTGTCTGTATCTACAGTGTATTCATTTTTAGAAGGGCAGTTTTTTATTACTGGTTTTCATTGCCTACGCACAAGCATATGTAGCAACTTCATTACTTAGCTTTACTAAGCTATCTTTTAATTATATTAATCATTCAGGCAGTACTATAACACTTACTTACATACTTTATATATACCACTAAATAATGTATCCTAGTGAACAAACAAATGAATGAATAAATCAAATAATGACCTATCAAAAATGACAGTTCCAGCAACTAAAAAAAAAACATGTTCTTACTTGTTTAGCCACATTGTTGCGTATTCACCAACCCACACATTTAGTAATGCATCTGACTGTTACACTCTCATTTACTCTCTCTCTCTCTCTCTCTCCCTCCCTCCCTCTCTCTCTCTCTCTCTCTCTCTCTCTCTCTCTCTCTCTCTCTCTCTCTCTCTCTCGCTCTCTCTCACACTTGCTCACTCGCTCACTAAGAAAAACATTGTCTTAATACTTTGGACAGAATATGACACGGGTTTCTACTGCTGTCCAAGTTAAACCATAGACAGGCTGACAAACGACTGCAATTAGCGCTTTCTCGTTAGTGTTATTTTTAATTCAACCCATCCACATAAGGTATTCATCAACTCCTGTGAGTGAGTGTGTATACGTGTGTTTGTGTATGTGTGAGTGTGTGTGTGTGTGTTCATATGTGTGCATGCGTGAGCATCTGTGTTTGTTTTGATAATAAAAAAACACATCAAATCAAACAAAGAGAAGATGGATGTACAAGAGTGAGAAGCACCTATGGAGATGGGAAGATGGGGAGAGAGAGAGAGAGAGAGATCATTTAAAACATCATCATCCATCCAAATCGCTGGTCTATTTTTTTTGGCTCCAAGTCTGTTATATGAGCGTAGTGGTAGTGGGAAGGAAACGTCTCAGTTTGGACTGACACATGATGTGACACACACACACACACATGGAGAGACAGACAAGATGGATAACATCACTGCTTAAGTGTCCGTGTTATTGTTGGAAGCCGGTTAAGGAGATAGTATTTTCTTTTTTTAGGCTGGAAAAAAGAACACAGATGCTGCCAACATCAATGTTTTCAGAGTTGTCAGATTGTTGTCCACATCACAGTGGCAGTGAAAGAATAATAGGTACAGCAGAGGGAAAGCATGTGAATAGTGGTCGAAGGAGGATACCTGGTAACTATCAAAAGTCAGCTGTTGTCAAATTCAGAAGAGGCCATCCCCTTTGAAATCTTTCAGAATTGTTTTGGTCTTTTTTAGATTTTTTGCATTTTTTAGAACGTGGTTCCGCTTTAAAATAATAATCCCCACTTTTTTCTCATTTCCCTATCTTTTAATTAAACTATGGGATACATCACTTCACAAACACATGCAAGAAAATATGCTATGAGATATTCAAGATTGGCACACTTGAAACATATAAGATATAAATAAAATACGTACTACCTGCTGGTCACCACCTGCTTTGAGGCAATTGCTTGGCTTGACTAGACAGCTAGATGTCCCATAGGCCACATTATGTAAAACAAGTGAGAAGGGATTTACTAAAACAACTCATATTATTTCTCTTTTTTTAATGGCCTTTTGATGATTGTCCTTTTAATGTTTTTACATGTGATTTCTTCCTTTGTGAAGCACTATGAATGGCCTTGTGTTTGAATAATGCAATATGAACTAGAAATTAGCATTTTCTAAAGAAAATACGTGTGGTTGCATGAACCAACTCGTCGTATGCTCAATTTTACATGAGCACACTAACATGCTAATGCTAGCACGGCTAATACTCAAGCACGGTAAGTTTTCAAGTCTCTGGGCCAATTTAAAGTGGACTTGTGATTGATTAAATTATGTTGGCTCATTTACATATATTAATTTGCGCATAACTCTGCCATTTTTAACTCAATGAAAAATGCAATTTAACTTATGGTGGGGCACATCTAAGGAATATGTGTACCAAATGTGTCATTTGAGTTCATGGTTCATGAGAAAAAAAATTCAAGGTTTTTCAAAACTTTGAAGGTACGGAAAAATCTACCCTGACGGACCTTATGGATCCTTGAGGCAAATATATTCAGCATGCCAGGCCCATATATCAAGTTTCAAATTGTCAAACAGGGTGGGGGGGGGGGGGGGGGGGGGGCTCATTGTTTAACTTTGACTGTGATTTATAGCGCCCCCTGTGGTCAAAGTGGTACTTTGCTTTTTAGAGACCTGCGTACGCGCGGTTTCTATATGTGTACCAAGTTTGTCAACTCTGAGCATTTTTTCCCCATTGACCTAGCTTGGTGAGCACCTGCAACAGTGGCAAGTTTAAATTTCCACTGTGATGTCATTTTTTGAGCTTTCGACACAAAATGTTCCACATTACCTAAGGGGATGTTTTTTAAGTGGCACCAAGTTGAAAAAAGTTTAGCATGTCAAATTAGCCCCAGATACCAAGTTTCAGATTTTTTTTGCTGAATGTGGCGGGGGGGGGGGCGTTTAGGTTTGACCGCGAATTATAGCGCCCCCTGTGGTCAATGCGGTACCAATTTTTAGAGCCCTGCTTACTTCCAGTTTCAATATGTGTGCCAAATTTGACAACTCCCAGATGTTTACATTTGGAGTTGTTTTAGCGTTTTGTTCGAATTCACTTTGCATAATATACAATAATATTCAAAAAATGAATTTAAAAAAAAGTATACAAGAGAGAGAGAGAGAGAGAGAGAGAGAAACAAGTACCCTCCCTCTCTGCTGACTGACAAGATAGATTTCCCAAACCAATTAGGGAAGAGATGCCCTGATTGGTCAGAAATGAGCAGGGAGCCGGTTTAAGACCTAAATCGTCTCATACAGAGGCAGGCGCGCAGTCAACTCTTTCTTTTTGTGTGCACATCTTAGCTTTCATTTTGTAGCAGGGCAACACTTGGGCCGCAATGTAACAGGCTTTCATCAATCAAATCTGACCTAACCCTAGCATGACCGTAAACCTAACCTAATCTAACCCCACAGTTAGGGAACATTACAGTGGTGTTATGAGCAGGGAGCATTCCAGTGAACGAGACATGGTGCATCTGGCCCTTTATGTCAGCTGTGCAGCAGGGGCCATTAAGACATTATTATCCATTCATACATTAACATTAAGGTTCTCCCCACATGTGTTTCCCCAGAAATGGTGAGTTCAATTGGGATGATGAATACCCATAGTTCAACCAGAGGGTAAATGTAAGATCTAAGTACACAGCTGGCAAAACGACTTGTCTTCTTTCTTTCTTTCTTTTTTTCTCTCTTTCTCGCACCACAACATTGTGGGTTAGTTTTAAATTCAAGGCAGGCTGATGTTTTTATTTTGCCACAACATGAATAAATGAATATCTCGACTCACCTGATATGTGATATGTTGTCAGTTAAAAAACATAAAAAACATTGACATGGTTTTACATCCCTGAGGTTTGTCATCTGTGAGTGTGTTGACCCTCAATGACAAAAAGGAAAAAACTGATGGGTAATCTGGCTCCATTATGTAAGCATGGATGGTGAAAATACTTATTGTACACCTGGGAGCTTTGCATTGGACTGAGATTTTTGTTTTTAGTGTAGTTTGATAAGCCTGTGACGTGTGTGTTTGGAACCTACTGACTGCATGGGTGGATTTTGAAGACTTCATTTAAGAGAGCAACATTTTAACCAACACTTTGATGCTGTTTAGCAGTTATGTATTTATTTTACTGAATCCTGTTCAAGTTCGTGTATTGGACATGTCTCCATTCGGTAGTGAGAGTGCAACATTTCTTCTTTCAACAAGACTCAGAACTCTTCACACCCATATACGGTGTAACACACACACACACACACACACATAAACACACACACACAAACAAATACAAACACACATAAACACACAAAAACACACACACACACACACACACACACACACACACACACACACAAACACATAAACACACACACACACACGTACATAAACAAACACACACACACAAAAAGACACGCATGCTGGGAGGCACACGTAGGAGTACAGACGCCGGGCTGTCTGCAGCGTGTCGAGGAGTATTGTTATTAAGTGCGGCGGTGCAGCCAGGACACATCCCTGTGTGTGTGCTCTCTCTATCTGCTGCAGGGCCTGCAAGGGACGGCCTGGGCTTAGCTTTGTTCTGAGCAACGTAATGGCATGCCGTATAATTACAGCCTTGCAGCCTGAGAAAAAAGAAGAAAAGTGACTCAGGCAGCAGCAGTGTCTGCCTCATCCCCCCCCCGCCCCCTTCCACCTCCCCGCCCCGCCGCCTCGCCTAGAAACCCAAAGGTAAACAAAAGGGGAAGGTTGGCCCGTGTATGACTGTGTGCTTACTCTAGCGTGTCCCATGAAGCCACGTGGTGCTGATGACAGGTATGACACAACACGTTAAGGTCAAGGCGGTTGGGGTGGGAGCTCAAACTTTCGAGGAGGCATGTCCATTACATTTCATCAAGAAGTTCAGTCAATACCGGTTCTTAAAAGTGAAGTAAAATATTGTCTTCACAAAATGTAATGATCGAACAGGGATTTCATAGCCCCTGTTTCAAACGTTATCACTCGATTGAATCGATGTTATCAGTGGTTATCAGTCCCATAGCTATGGGTCAGTAAGTTATATGGGTACAGGTTTTACAAAACAACAACTATAAAACAGGAACAGCAGGGAATTATTAGTTAAGATATGTTTACATGTGATTTGTAATTTTTAAATCACATAATAATTATACAATTTTTGTATAATGATTGATATGATACTGAACAGATTTAGCAGATATTGCATTCCATTGTTTCATTAAAACTGTAATTATGAATAATCAAACTTGAACGACAACCAACCTTACAACATGCTGGGCATGTGGTCCCATCATCTAACTCGGAGCAAAGACCAATCTTCTTTGCAGAAAGTGGTGTTGCATAAACTGGGATATTGATTCTCCCACCAGGGTTCTGTGTGTTACCCTATAGTACAAGTAGCATACCAGTACTTAAATATCCCACATAAAAAGCCTAGATTTTCTTTAAAAAGGTTTGCAATTTTAATACGATTACTTTTTAAAAAATAATTAATTACAGATTCAATATAATCTGTGTGGCCCAAAAATGTGCATACTGTATGATCCTTGATGGATCCTTAAAGATTGAATTGAGTTTTTATAATTAATGATGTTGTACAATCAAGAACAAGAAGGCATGCAATGATATTGTTTAACATTCACATCCATATGGACTACTGTCACTCTTCCATGTCCTGCCAATAAACAATTTGGATCTATTTTTTTTTCATGATACATAGAGGGGATCGTTTTCATGGTGAAAACAACTGAAATGTATGCTTCACAGATAGGACTTTAAATTGAAAATGTTAAACAAAGCAATGTTTTACCTCTGCAAGTGTGAGGTTGTTCTTCCAGCGCAGGGTATTACAAAAAGCTTTGATAAAAACATGACATTCCAGTGACAGACAGACAAAAAGCTCTAGAAGAGCAATGGAAAAGGCTTGTGTGGGGCTTGTTGGCTGTTGCTGGCCAGAGACCATACCTCAGCAGAGTGCAGGACTCTGCTTCACACTCACACATATTGACACTGACAGTGCAAAGCTGTCCTGCTAAATGAAAAGGGAAATAAAGGAAAAACATAATCTAACATTACTACAAAGACTACCATAATAACAGACTACCAAACAAATCTACTTAAGTAGAAGCACTGTTACTTTGATGACATTTTAGTTGAGTATTATTAAAATTACTGGTGTAAAAAACGACTTTTTTTCGTGTGTGTATGTGCATGTGGGGGGGGTTATATCATCCCTCCCATGCAATAAATAGTACTAAAACATATATAAAGCTCAAACTAGGTTCTTTTTTTATTAATCCTCAACTTCAACCAAATCCGATGGGGTTTCAGTTGGATTTAAGTCTGCAGAAGTGTTTCCAACTCATCCATCTCCATCTGTGATTATTTAAGCAGCAACATATTCTTGTTGATGTCTGACTGACTGTCGTTCACCTGGTGCTGCAGTTAGCCTGGGCCAATAGATTGGACAGTTTCTAGCATGCAGCGCAGTTCATAGAAAACTTGGAGAAACTTTGGATTTTTTTGACTCTAAAAGAAGTGATTTAAAATGTAGCAAAGTACATTACTTAAAAAAACATATACTTAAGTAAAAGCAATTTTAAAAAATTAAAAACAAGTACACTAAAAAGTTACTCAATTACAGTAACCAGAGTAATTGTAATGCACTTGTAATACAAATTTGATTGATTGTTTCAAGGAAGTTGAATAGGACTGGATTACTTAATCTGCCAAGAAAACTAAACACATTAAGAATTTGTCAATATTAAAGCACAAACCTGTGTTGACAATGACCCTCATGTCCCTAGTGTACACAGCATGGTTGTCATGGCCTTCAAGTAAATATAGCAATAACCCCAGGGAGGATGACTCATAGTAGGATTTCTGTAAGAAAAATTGGTGCCACAAACAATGGGGGTTTTGGGTGGTTAGGACCCAGGAATGTGAAGACCTGACAAATACAGTGGCTGTGTTCAAATTGGTCCACTTTTGCTCTATATAGTGCACTATTTATGGTGTCATAATGTTTGTACAGAACTAAAGCACACAGTGATTGTAACATTGTAACATGTAACATATTGGTCAATTGCAATTGGCAATTGCTCTAAGAGCATTTTTAAAATACTCTCAAGAAGACCCGGGAAATGAATACGATGTGCTAAATAAATGTATGTATGTATGAATGTATTGTTGTATTGTTCGGACATTCCACTTCTGAGGGAGGTACAGTTAGTTTTGTGAGTCCTCTTAAGACAAGCCTCGCAAAAGGGGTGGTGGTGGGTGGGGGTCTGAGGTATGAGGTCTGCCAACAATTGGCTAGCACAAGTTCCCATAGATTGGAGTGAGACCAGAGATGGTTCAGAAAGTTGTTGTTATGCATCTTTGGTGAGACACTTTTTGAGTCTTCTAATATCAGCAGTTACGGTCTGGCGGTCATTTGGCCAATCAAAACCAAGATAACTGCTTTGTCGTCTTTTCCGCCACAATCTTGCAGTACTACAACTATATTGGGGACTGGTTTTGAGGTAAGCCTTGTTTACTGCTAACGTAATATGCTGTTTAACTAAGTTAATGTTAGGTAACTAGCTGCAATACCTTGCCAGACCAAAGTTCAGAGTGTGTTGTGATAAATTCTTCCTCAGTCTACCCCAAAATCTTCTAATCTTATAATGGAAAGCTTGCCAGTTTGTTAGCACATCAGGTTAGCTAGCTAGCTAACAATAACTTCAGTAAATTGTGTGTTGCAAAGTTACAGTTCAGAATCAGAATCATTTTCCTGAGATAAGGCTAACCCCCAGTGCATACGTATTGTTATCTGATTTTAATGTCCGTAATTGTTGTACGAGGAAAATAAAAAGGAACACAGTTCAATGAAACAACACCCACCAGTTCTATATATGTATAGCAACTAACCAGCCACAACTTGTTGGTCAACCCCACACACAATTCAATTCGGAATCTTCTAGTACACTGGTGTCAATAAATGTGTTTTTTGCCTGAACTTAATGTTGTCTTTTCCCTTTATTTTCTTCTAAGAGTGCACCAGAATGCTTCAATTACATGTTAAAATCATACAAATTTTCTTCTTGGGGAGAATATCCCCAGATCCCCCTACAGGGGTTTGTTCTAATCAGCATGTTCTCGGCTGAGAACACAATGGGTGACACATGTTGGCGCTGAACATTCAAAGACAAGTCAAAGATAAACTATGGCCTAAAACACTTTGATATCGTTAAGATATTAAGATGTTGCACCTCAGGTCCTATTTTACCGTTTTATTTTTTATTTCACTTTGCTGAAATAATTTTTATTTCAACATTGCTGCGGTAGTTACCATGGGGTTTAATAGGAGAGTTTGTCTTCAAATCGCTGTAGCTTCAACCATAAGTATCAGATATTAGTTTCATTCTGTTAAGAATAAATAATAGTATATGTATCAACAGGCTGTAATATCCTCACATAGCCACAAGGGAACAGAAAGAAATATATAAGTTGTATTAACCGCACCTGGCCACCAGATGGCGGCACACATAATACACTGGGGGCGGGCGCTAAACACTAGCCAATCAGAGCATATTATGCGTCATAGAGGCCATGCCTGCCCAGGTACTACCAAACAACACATCCAGGGGAAGGAGAGAAACCCCCAGGCAGCGTATCTGTTAAGATACCCAGCTAAAGGGTAGCTCCGCGCGTGAATTTTACAATTCCTCTCCATTTGCTTCATAGATAATATACCTAAAGTTAAACAAATAAAGTGAGTTAAAAGCGATCCTGTGTCGGCGGCCTTCTTCCTCAAAGAACACACTACAATTCCCAAATGACAACAACTCTATGACAGTAAATCCAGAATGCACTTTGGCTTTGCAGGCTTGGGGCATGGCCATGATCTCCATACAGCTGCTGAGGTTTCGATATGCGGACCAGTCGGGCAGCAATTAATTGGATATCCCTTTTTTCTTTCAACGTAAACTTGCTAGCCTCAGCGATAGCTGCATACCGAAATTTCACCAAAGTATTGGCTACAACTCTGTGAAAGGTTTATTTTTTTCGGTTTGGGACTTGAATGAATTGAATGTATGTAAAGCGTGCACTCTGATTCAGAATCCGTGGGCACAGTTTTGTAAATCTGTGTTTAATCCATAGTTGAGGAATCCGTAGTTAGGAAGTGGGTGAATGGAGGTAATTGTGTGTGACAGAGTGCATGTTAAGGTTGATTGTGATTTTTGGTTGAGTTTACAGACACCATTGGAAAACAGTGGTTGATGAAGTTGTTTTATGTCATGCTGCAACTCTCTTTGTGTATATGTGCACCCTGGGGAATGCATGCATGCATATGAATGGGCCACTCTATTCACTGCTGTGTAGAAAAAAGGAGGTCATGGATTACAAAACCGTGCACACGGATTGTGAATCCGAGGGCACAGATATACAAGGGGGCACGGAATGTCAATCCAAGGGCACAGTCAACAAATCCGTTCGCACCGATTTACACATCAACCATGTGGCCCCAGACGGGGTGTCTATGGGGCCGATCACACCAAGATGCGTTGCTAGAAATGCATCGCCGGCAAAACCATTGTTTTCCTATGGTAAAGCCCAACTGGCATGCGCTGCTCTCTTGCATAGTGTTTTTTGGACGCGCATAAGGTTGCATTCAGACCAAATCAGGCATTGCGCCGGTTAGTACAAGGTTGTGCGGCATTGTGGGAGTGTCACTACATGGCCCATTTGTGTCACATCATGTTGAGCCAAGCGACTGCACGTTGATTCCAGTCTTTCATACTTTCTTTTCCATTGCCCAGCGTGCTTTGCCAAGGCGTTTTTGAAGTGGATGCGCCTGTAGCGAGGGGGGTGCTCGCCAGCCAGGCAAGTAATGTAACGCTTTTTTATATTGCTTAGTTTTGTATGCACATGAGTCTGTGTTTTAGGCTTAATCATTTGCATGGGTAAACTTTGGGCGGGGTGGAGCTAAGAACTGCTTCACTTAAGGAATATTGTTGCTTAGGATTTGCCTTAATGTGTGACATAGGCTTGACGGTTGTACTGTGTGCTGCTTGGTGGTCATTCAGCCACATAATGTATTGCAGTGATTTGTGACAACCCTTTGTGTGGGAAGTTTGGGGTCTAGCTATATTGCATAGCCATGTGTGCAGACGTTCCTAGGGTGTAGTCAGCTAATCTAATAGCTATTGTATAACGCAAAACGTTAAGCCTGTTACCTATTTAATTTTCAGGATTCCCTGTCCCCAAAAAACACCTTTACTACACACCAAGGTCTTTTTGAGTTTAATGTTTTGAGTTTTGGGCTCTGCAACGCACCTAGTACATTTCAAAGATTGATGGACTTAATCCCTGCAGATTTGCAGTGGACCACCTGTCTAGTTTATTTGGATGACATAATTGTGTTTAGGCTTACTTTTTAAGAATATCTGGTTCAATTAGAAGAGGTGTGGCATGCCGAAGTGAAACCCTCAAAATGTGATCTCTTTTCCACCCAGGTCCATTATCTCGGACATTCTAAGGGAGTGACGGCAGATCCGGCTAAGGTGGATGCGGTTAGGGAATGGCCCCTCCCTAGGACCCAAACCAAAGTCCAGAGCTTTAAGGGCTAGCCTCTTACTATAGGAGATTTGTGAAGAGATGTGCTGATATTGCCCGTCCTTTACACCAGCTTGTGGAAAAGAGAAGAATGCTTCAGTGTTGACTGCCAAACGGCATTTGACAAGCTCAAGTCGAGTCACTGCTGCTGTGTTGGCATACCCAGACCCTAGCAAGCCATTCATTTTAAATACTGATACAAGTGATGTCGAGATCGGGGCAGTTTTATCCCAAGAGGATGCGGGACTGGAACAAGTCGTTGCTTATGCTAGCAGGGCATTTAACAAGCAAGAGCGCAAATATGCTACCACCAAAAAAGAGCTTTTGAGCATGTTAACTTTCACAAAGTACTAAACATTATCTGCCAGGCAAAGAATGTATATTGCTTATAGATCATAATTCGCTGCGTTGGCTTCGCAATGTTCAGGGGCTGGAAGGCAAGTTAACCCGCTGGGTGGAGCAGCTGGCTAAGAGTGCACTGTCCAGACAAGTTGCATACTAATGCTGACGCTCTTTCATGGCTACCTGCTTTGAGGGAAAGCGCCAGGGTGGTCACAGTTCCTCAAGGGGTGACCCAAAGGTATGTGTTGTACAGGAGGCCCCTTAGCAGGTAGACAAGCTAGCTCCGGTGCAGATGGACGACAGCAAGCTGAAGAAAATAATAGCATGTAAGCAACACGGAGGTAATGGTGATGTACCCACAGACCCTGAACTTAAAGAGGTTAAAGGGTCTAGATTGGTGAGGATTCCCCCTTTACAAATTGATGCCTCAGCCCAGGTAGTCCTCCCTTGTTCCATGGCACCTAATGTCCTGCAACAGCTGCATAATGTAACTACAGGTGTCATCTGGGGGTGCTGAAGTTGCAGGGAAAGGTCAAAGTTTTATACAAATTTTATTGGCCAGGGTGGTTTGGGGATGTTAGGCAATGGATAGGAGACTGCATATATTGTTCATCTAAGACCCATGGCAAGCTTCCCTGTGATCCCTTGCAGACTTCCCTAACATCCAGACCTTTTGAACGGGTAGCCCTGGACACCATGGGTCCGCTCCCTGAAACTCCTGGAAAAAATAAGTACATTCTGGTAGTGGGTGATTACTTTTCAAAGTAGACCGAGGCTTTCCCCCTCCCCAATCAGGAAGCAAACACCATTGCTAGAGTGTTAACAGAGCAGTGGGTGTGTAGCTTTGGGGTTTGACGCAGCATCCATTCTGATCAGGGTCGTAACATTGAGTCTACCCTGTTTAAGGACTTGTGTGGACTCCTGCATATTTGTACATTCTCTTCCTACCATCCTCAGTCAGATGGGCTAATAGAGCTATTTTGTCCATGCTGTCCCTGTTTGTGGAAGATAATCAGCTAAACTGGGACACCCTCTTACCATATGCCTTGTTAGCTTACTGCAGCAGTGTTCATTCCAGCACTTCTTACACCCCCTACAAGGTTTTATTTGGATTGTTTTGGCAGTTGACATTATGTTCAGCCTTGATACACAGGAACAGTTTTATCTAGTGTTATTGACGCTGTTAATAGGCAACAGTCTAAGGCCTCAGCTCATCAAAAAACCTATTTAGGGGGGGTAATGAATACGGCTAGAAAGCGTGCAGTGTGCCCTAAGCTCCAGAGGCGCTATAAAGGCCCCTTTAGGGTGACCAAACAGGTGAAAGAGGTTCTGTTCAGGCTGGTGCCAGTGGAGGGGGGCAACGAGACTGTTGTTCACTTCAACCGGCTTAAGCCTTTCACTTCTTCTTTAGTGCCACCATCAGGAGCTGTTCCAGGTTCTGGAGGAAGCCATCGGCCGATTCCTTCAAAACCAGTTGGGTCAACCATCGTTACCTGCCTCGTTCAGGGGTTCCTGTGAGTGATAGGCCATCACTGGACAACCAGGCGCCCCAGATTCCAGACCTCTACATTGCCTGCTTCTTGTCCTGACTCATCTGTGTCCCGTCCCAGTCGAGCAGAAGGTAGGCCTTTGGATGGACTTTCTCATCAAAGTGGACATTTATCACACCATGGAGACCGCCTGCCTGGTCGTGGGACTACCAGATGGCAACCCAGTGATTCCAGCGGAAGGAGGGGAGGTCAGTTGCCTCCTGTAGCTAGTCAGGGCCGGGGCTGATAGGTGAGATGGCACCACTCTCCAACTTACCTGTCGGCAATCAACCTGCTGTTTGCCTTCCTGCCTGTTCGCATGTTCTGTGTCCAGTGCGCTGCCCAGCCAAACTGTGTTTCCCCCTTTGGGGTGTAGCTATATTGCAAAGCCATGTGCGCAGACGTTCCTAGGGTGTAGTACACACTTCGGTGATGCTTATGGAACTCGGTGCAAGCACCTCGGTCCTGACCGCATCACTGTGCGATTATACATCGGTTACCAACAAAATAAAATATATAATCAAAATGTATTCATATTGCAGGGCAATTTGCTCTCAAAATAAAAAACATTTTTTCTAGTGTTATCTCCTATTTCCCTGGAAATAATAATCCCTGGCTAATACCTGGAAAACAATTAGACACACCCGTAGACTCCTACGTAATGAAACCTAGTTTACTACTCCAGCAAGTAGGTCAACCCTTAGTAACGACCTAGCGACAGAGAAGCTTTCTAATCCCTGTTGAGTCAGCCAGCCTGTTTTGCTCTCGCTCTACTCCTATAGTAGCAGTTACAATGTTGCCATGGAAATATGTATAGTTTTAATCAATGGCGGAGTAATATTTATAGTGATGAGGCAGCACGGCTAGGTGTGCTGTCATGCTAATTTGAGCACTGTCTAAATGTCTAGTTGACCAATCAGATTGCTTGGTCAGAACTACCCGTTGTATAATAGTTCTTGTTTAACACGAAACCTTCAGCCTGTTTCCTATTTAAGGAGTTGCTACCCCTTTGACTCGATTCCCTGTCCCAAAGAAAGCTCTTTTATAGTGTGTGTATGAAATAATAAAGTGTCTTATTTTTCTATCTGCCAACTGTTGTTATTCTGAGGGCTCTGACACCGTGACTGGACCATACCGGACTAACAAAGGTGGTGGCAGTATTAATTGGCCTGCCTGTATCCAGTCCTACCAAGGTTTATTACAGTATTGTAAAAGTCATCTATATTTGTCTAACCTCAATGGCTTCCTTCTATGGTAAAATGTAACATATCATCGCTGAACAGAACAATTCAGCCTACATATACAGTACATTGATATTTGTATATAATTTTGCTAATTGTTGGATAATTAATATCCACATTACAGCTAAGATTCAGCAGGCTACCTGTTTTTCAAAAAAATACCAAAAGCCAAGAAAACTGCTGGCGTTCATGCAAGGTGGTCATGAAAAACTCCATATAATGCACCCAATTACATTTTGACACATACCAGACATGTAGCCTAATTGCTAATCGTTACTCCATCAAGTCAGGTCTCTGGGTAAGGTAGGTCTACTCCGCTCATCTTTGGCAGCAAAACATTTTGGAGAAAAGCCATTTGTTTGGTTGGCGGCTTTAACTCTATTGGATGTATAGACACAATACCTGGCTAGTAGGCCTACTACATCAAAGGTTTGAGCTTGCAACATAGTTCATTCTATATTATGATTTTTTTTTGTAGGATTGTCATCGACTTTTTATCATTACAAAACCTATAATTACATTCAAATGAAAGAAAACACGAAGGCAACGGCCTTTTTTTATTTAATTGGAACTACAAAGACAGACAGATAGACAGACAGACAGGGAAAGAAAGAAAGATGATTCTCGTGATGTATAGTGTTTACCTCCTTCAGGTGAATCAGGCCAATTGACCTTTGGTTCTTATAACTTGGCACCGCTTAGCGCTAAATAGTAGTAGTAGGGGGAGGAGGAGGAGGAGGAGGAGGAGGAGGAGGATGATATTGGCTCCAGATTAAAGCAGGCACTAAGGATGGCATGCGTAATAACTCTCGACACACACCTACCGACCCGGTGCTTATAGACAAGACGTTAGGGGCGTGTCCGATATGCCGCAGCTATGGACTCGCTGCTACTTCCTGAACGTCTCCAGTATGTTGGCCTATCGGGATCATACTTGGAGATGGAGCCAAGACGCACATTTTACTGCGTCACGTCACGTAAAGTCAGACCGAGATTAGCGGACTAACTGCACGAGCAACAGACCGCAGGGGCCGGGCCAATATGGAAAACATAAAAATAAAACATTTGGCCGCATTGTCCCGTCTTTTTAAGTGGTAGGTTGTTGATGCTTGTCCAACACATTTTGAAACAATTCATTCTTGCATGCACCTGCAGGTGCATGCAAGAATGAATTGAATTGCTGTAGGCTCATGTGCCTACAGCACATGTGAGCCTACAGAAATAGGCACATGTGAGCCTACAGCAATTATGTAAATGTAGGCCTAAAGGAACCACAAAAAAATACTGAATGAATCTAAGAATCGTTTGCATATAATAATATTAATAATAATAATAATAATAATAATAATAATAATAATAACAACAATAATAATAATAATACAAATTATAAAAATAATAAGAATGATAATAGTAATAATAATAATAATAATACATTGAAATAGGCCTACAATTACTATTAAAATAGGCTATTTTAATTGTAGGCTATCTCTCATAGGCCTAGCTGAACAGCATCAAAATGTAGGCCTATAATTGACATGACGCTGATAAATTAGCCTATTCTCTGGACATCAATTTGGCAAAGTGTGATTTTTAGTCTACGCTAGGAGCCTGAAAACCATTCTGGCATTTATTTTCGGTTAAAGTTTAGCCGAAGTGAATTTAAACACTAAGATTAAAAAAAACGCATGACGAGCTGTAGGAAAGGGACGTGTGATCCATGGTTGAGGGCCAACTTTGTGATAGCCTCCTTTTTTTTTTTTTTAAGACAGTGCCGTTGTTTTGTATGAGCGTTGTAATGAGCGATGTGGTTGGCCTAAATTAAATGCGCCAAACACCGTGGCGTTATACTGGAGAAGCCATCATAACCGCCCCCCCCCCCACACTCACACACACACACACACACACACACACACACACACACACACACACACACACACACACCTCGATGCCGCGTCCCTTCGTCGTGACGTCACGATTATTAGGAGACTATCAGGAGAGACTGGCAAGGACCCGTTTTCTCTAGTCTTATTTTAGTAACAGTGACAAAAATAGCATATATGACGATGTTTAAGAGCATATACATATTACCACGTTTAAAACAAACAAAAAAAGAGCAAAACGATGTTGGGTTCACTACCCCATTCTTAGCCAGAAACTTCATTGTAAATGAATTCAATATAGGCCCATGGTTTTTGCCTGCAGGCCGGATGACGCGATAAACCGCTGCAGCCAATGAGCGGCTCGCTCCCCGGTGTCTGCCAAAGTGGGACCCGTGTTTGCTTATTTCCATGTGCATAACTTGCAGTGGACCTGAAGGGGGGGGGACACTTCTGTTGACTCCCAGCGCCAGCTTGACCTTATTAACCAAAAGAGCCGGAGACAACGACGACGTGGTGGTGGTGGTCACTTCGGACGGTAAGGAGAAGTGCGGGATTTGCGGAGGTGTGTCCGCCTTTTTTCCTTACGGTATAAGCTTCCGTTTTTTTTCTATACGGAGCGCAATTTTTTTTTGGATACCCCTAAATCGTTTGCGTCTTTTTTAGCGGACTCCATGATTTTGAGGACTGCCGCATTAATGGACTCCTAAACCCCAAATGATGACGATGAGCTCAATGTCGGATAGCTTGGTCGCCGCCGATCCGTCCAAGTCGGCGTTCCTGGAGTTCGGCGGGCACGGATACCCGGGCCACCCGGGACACCAGCAGTCCCCGCCGGGTCTGTCCCACAATCACTACCCGGTGCACGGTCTGCACGGGGTGGGACCGTCGCAGACCCACGACGGTCCCTTCCCGACCGGGGCGTCCTCGTACGGACGCCCGCTGGGGTATCCGTACCACGGCGGCGTCGGCGCGCATCACGCCGGCGCCTACCTGCCCTACCAGCAGGGCGGCCACGGGGGCGCGCTGGGCCACTCCAGGCTGGAGAGTAATGGTAGGTTCCCACCGTGAGGATGATGGGCTGGTGCTTCACAGCTATGGCCTTTAGGACATGTCGCAAATGGCTTTGCACACGCACCGTTTTGCACATTATGTGTTTTAAATTCTATTCCAGTTTTGTTTCATTTTTGGCTTCAGTGAATTAGGATGCACACATGAAATGCATTGGGTTGAATTTCTCCTTTTGCATCATCTGCCTAGGAATATTTTGTCCTCGTCAACTGTTGCTTTAGTTGAGGCCTATACTGTGACCAACGGCCCCACAGCCTATTGGGTTACGTTTACAATTAGCCTTTCAAACTTGAATGGAGTTGCATGTTTAATCGATGTATTAAATGATGCCCTTAATTCAAGGAATGCATAATTCAGAATAACTAACAATGTCAAATCCTTTTCACGTGTGACACTCGACCCATCGCTTACATGGTTTTCCTATAGGCCTATACCTGCTCTGATCATGTGGTCTCCCTCAAACGCAGTGTCCAAACCATTCTGTCATTTAAAGACACTTCTTACTTCAGACTTGATTAACTTATACAGGAGTATGTGTTATTATTTTTAGTTTTGTTGAGCTACATTTAAAACAAGCTTTGTATTATTATTATTATTATTATTATTATTATTATTATTATTATTATTATTATTATTATTATTATTATTTATTTACTTTTTTAACTTTTAACTTTTAACTTTTTAACTTTTAACTTTACTTTTTTCACTCAACGTTTTAGGACTAGATTACGTTGAAACATGAAACTGAATGCTTTTTGTGCTGGACAGTTATGGGCCGTTTCCCGCCGTGTGGCCAAAAGACACGTGTCTGCAGATGTTTGCTAATCCAACTGAAACCGCAATTCTTGAACGTTAGGCCTATTATTATTTAATAATAATAATAATAATAATAATAATAATAATAATAATAATAATAATAATAAAATGATAATAACAATAATAATAATAATAATAGGCTAATAATAATAATAACAATACTACTACTAATAATAATATAATAGCCTAATAAGAAACATATGTAGCCTACTAATATGTGTTATGATTATTTTGATAGTAGGCTAATATATGCCAGTTGTTGGACGCTTTTATCCAAAGCGTCTTACAATACCGTGACATATATTTAGCATGGTGGTCCCAGTGGTAATCGAACCCCCAACCTTGGCAACGTTACTGCCATGCTCCACCAGCTGTGCCCAGGGCCACAAGTGGCTATATAATATTAATATCTATATAATTATTATTATTATTTTATTATTGTTATTGTTATTATTATTATTATTATTATTATTATTATTATTATTATTATTATTATATTATCCTTATTATTATTATTAGTAGGCTAGTAGTAGTACCTAGTGGTAGTAGTAGGCCTATATGTTACTGTTACTGTTCCACTGTAATTGCATTTATAGCCTACAGTTTACAGACTTCAAACAGTAACTTCATCACCGCCAACTTTGGCGGCTTTGTTTTATATGCGGGAAATGTATTTCGCCAAGTCCATTTAATGTG
>JAOPHQ010001720.1:15000-72500 GCA_030340625.1 Merluccius polli | reverse complement strand
ATTGATGTCCACAACCTCTGGTCGAGTCTGGTCGTCAACAATGCCCTATATCGATTCTGTTGCAATGTGCTCAAAAACCCATTTTAGTCTAATAAAATTAAATGAAATAATGAAAAACAGGTCACACCCTCTCCACCTTCAAACATCTGGAAAAGCAAAACGACTTCTCAACATTGTCAATGATTTTTTTAAATGACCGGCCCAATTAAAGGTAATTCAGAGCACCGCTTGTTAACGAAAGCTTTCACTCTGACGTTGTAATTATGTATCATTATCGAGAATATCCCCTTGCAGAGGAGCAAATAAAATGATTACACTTGACAAATTCATTATTAAGAAGCAATAGACATTTTATGCATATTCTTTATAGGCCTTAAAATGACTGGGTTGGTCAGTAGCTGATGCTTTTGAAAACCCGGCATTGGCCTCCTCAGGTTGAAAGTCAAAATGACCGACAGACGTTTAACCAAATGACTACCAGGCGCCATCACGTTGAAGAAGTGACTTCAGTCATTATGTTTTCATCCCTTCAAATGGTCCTTCAGCCGACCTGCTCGTGGTGAGGCTCCTTCAATAATTGGACAGAGTTGAGAAAGTCTTCTGCTCAGAGCGAGATTTGTATTTATTCATTAGTCTTTTTAAAAAAAAATGTTTTAACTCATTTAACAAGCGGCCTACCTAACCCTCCCTAACCCACACCCCTCCTGGACTAAAGTAGCCCACATTGTCTTATCCTTATGTACAACACTGGCATAACAAATGCAAAGACTATATTAAGTGCTAAGTAAGTTTTTTTTTAAATGACAGCGAAAGCTATACTTAAACAAATATAAATCAACAAATCAATGCATAATAAAATAATATAGGCTATATGTAAAACAATAATACATTTAAATTATGTAATAATATATAGGCCTAATAATATAGGCCTACGTTTAAATAATAAATATGTATTTTAATTCAACGACATAAAGGGCAACATATAGGCATGTGCTGGTGTTGCCACCTTGTGGACAAAAACTGCTTTTCAATTAACAATGTATGTAAAACCACATCAGTATTGGTAGGCCTATATGTATAATAATACACTTACTGAGCAAGATGCTATCATCCATAAGACAATGCATCTCTTCTCATTGAGAACAATGCCTTTTGTACATTGTCCTGACAAATGAACCAATAGACTAAAGAATAACTCTGCCATCGGTGAGTTTGATTATAAAGCATGTCCTTATGACTGCTGCCTCCACAATCTGTATTTTCTGTGCTACATTGCTAAACGCAAGGCTGGCACCCATCCAAAAGTAGAGAAAGTCCCTTGTAACAGTATGCAGGCCTTCAACAGGGGAGTATGTGGGCTGACGATGACTGTACTTATTGCGGACCCATATTTTTCTCGAAAAAAACAAATCAATTAAACAAAATGGATTCACTAACTTTTAAAACATATATTTTCTCCTTATGCACAACTGCCTGCTGAGGGTTTCCTTCTTCACAGATACTCATGGACTTAACTTTAACAACAGGGAAGTTGTAAACATTTTTGGCAAGACAGCGGCTTAAGGCTGTTGCAGGTAGGAAACAATGACTCATCCAATTTAATTGCAATTCATCTCTGGCTGTTGAAGTGCAGGCAGCTTTCTGCTATATTGAGTGTTTATGGAGTCATGCACTACTGGCTATACTGTATACATTAAATACTCATCCTCTGACTCTACATGTGATAGGAAACAGTATTCAGCTCACACCGTTAATATCTCGCCTCCTGGCTGCATGCAGTCAATGGTGTGTTGTATTAATGAAGTGATGTCATGTTAATGTACTGAGACACCCTGTGGAAAGTGTGTGTGTGTGTGTGTGTGTGTGTGTGTGTGTGTGTGTGTGTGTGAAAGACTTCACCATGTGGATCCATGTTTGACTTGTTATGTATGGTTAAAGTAATGGTAGTAGTATTAGCAGTAGTAGTCAAGTCATAGTCGTACAGTCAATACGTAGTTGTAATAGTATTAATTAATGCTGCAAAACGTATCAAGAGGGTCGGATTACGCTAAAAAATGTTACCAAGAAATACAAATAGGTTACAGTAAAATAGTATGCCGGCAAAACTATAAATGGGCCCTACAAACAAGACTCATTTTAGAGTTCATTCAGAACTAAATGCTTTGGTGCCCTTTAGCGCAACTATCCCTGGTTGGAAGACAGGGTCCAAGGTTCGGATATAGCCATCAAGCCGTTTCCCAGCAGCAACACAATCCCACTCAGAAAGCAGACACCTTGCTCATGTCACGCTACTTTGAATGCCTCTGTAGGATCACAGGACACCTTGTGAACTCATGAAACACGACTTCAGGAGCCAATCACATGAGTTACACAGGTTTTCATGTTTCAAGTCATGACAATCTCAAAAAACAACCCATCTTGCGTCTCACATTTTGCACGCTCACATTTTTTTTTAGAGCACAGTGAATCCCGCTGAAGCTGCTGTCGGTAAGAGTTGAGAGTTGTAAAGAGAGCTAACAGAAAAGAGTAGAACAGATTTTGAAAACAATAAACCCCCAAAACATCGCCGCCCACTCTGCCATTGAGAAGTGTTGCATTCACACACCTGTGGTGTAGCTATGGAAACCATACCTTCGCCAACAGCACCAAACATCTGGAAGACAAGTTCTTCAGTATCCGGGATCGAGGCTGAGATCAGAGCACCTCAAACGACCAGACTAAACAGAACAGGTTGGTCAGTCCCAGGCCTAATAAAGAAGGCAACTCAGAGACGAGAGACTAAAACAACTGACCTCAAACCCCAATGGTTGTAGCACCTTGAAACCAGCGTAAATCAGACAGACAGACAAACAGGTCAGGCTGCAAGACAGACAGACAGACAGACAGAGGGCAGTTAGCAATTAGAGGACAAAGAGAGATAGAGAGAAAGGGTTAGGTAGAATACAAAAAAAAGAAAGTGAAAGCAAGAGAGTACAGAAGTGTGCGAGGAGAAAGTGAGGAGGAGAGGGAGAGAAACAAAGGTTTTAAGTGAGAGAAACGATAGAGTTAAGGAGAAGGAAAAACATATTTAATGGAAACAAGTCCTCAACAGCAGGGGGCCTTTTTAAATCTGCCTGTTAAACCAAGACCCCATAGGGTGTCCAACACACACACACACACACACACACACACACACACACACACATTTTGCATATGTGTGTGTGTGTGTATGTGTGTTTGTGTGTGTGCGTGTGTGCGTGTGTATTTGTGTGTGTGTGTGTGTGCGTGTGTATTTGTGTGTGTGTGCATGTATGAGCATGTGTGTGCGTATGTGTGTGTGTGTTTACATCATTTGGAGAACATTGTGCTTGAGGCGGGTGAAGAGAAGAAAAGGCCGTCTTGACAAATTTTTCTTCCACTGGTATGTCCTTCAACCTCCCAAGCACACTAACACACACACATACACACACAGGCTTATGTCAGCAGGCTGTCTCCCGTGGGCTACAGCTTCGTGAGGTGTCTCCCATGTCTGTGTGTGTGTGTGGATGTCTCCCATGTCTGTGTGTGTGTGAGCTGTCTCTCATGTGTGTGTGTGTGTGTGTGTGTGTGTGTGTGTGTGAGATGTCTCCCATGTCTGTGTGTGTGTGTGTGAGCTGTCTCTCATGTGTGTGTGTGTGTGTGTGTGTGTGTGTGTGTGTGTGTGTGTGTGTGAGATGTCTCCCATATCTGTGAGTGTGTGAGATGTCTCCCATGTCTGTGTGTGAGTTGTCTCCCATGTCTGTGAGTGTGTGAGTTGTCTTCCACGTCTGTGTGTGAGCTGTCTCCCATGTGTGTGTGTGTGTGTGTGTGTGTGTGTGAGATGTCTCCCATGTCTGTGAGTGTGTGAGATGTCTCCCATGTCTGTGTGTGTGTGAGTTGTCTCCCACGTCTGTGAGTGTGTGAGTTGTCTCCCATGTCTGTGTGTGAGCTGTCTCCCATGTGTGTGTGTGTGTGTGTGTGTGTGTGTGTGTGAGATGTCTCCCATGTCTGTGTGTGTGTGAGTTGTCTCCCACGTCTGTGAGTGTGTGAGTTGTCTCCCATGTCTGTGTGTGTGAGTTGTCTCCCATTTCTGTGTGTGTGAGGTATCTCCCATGTCTCTGTGTGTGTGAGTTGTCTCCCTTGTCTCTGTGTGTGTGAGTTGTCTCCCATTTCTGTGTGTGTGAGTTGTCTCCCATTTCTGTGTGTGTGAGATGTCTCCCATGTCTATGTGTGTGTGAGGTGTCTCCCATGTGTGTGTGTGTGTGTCAGCTGTCTCTCATGTCTGTGTGTGTGTGTATGTGTGAGGCGTCTCCCATGTCTCTGTGTTTCTCCATCCGTCAGGGAGCTACGTGAGCAAAAACGTCAAAGCTGCCGATGCTGATACTGACGCTTCACTGGAACCGGCTACAAACCGTCCATTTCTTTTTTGTTGTCTTGGTTTAAATGGATGAAAACCCTGCACACACACACACACACACACACACACACACACACACACACACACACACACACTCACTCACCGGTTGAAATGGGTTTTTTGTTTCTTTCTCTTCCTGCCTAGTGGCTGTTACAAGCCCTGACAGGTCCCTGTCTGCCTCCAGCCCCCCCCCCCCCCCCCCCCCCTCGCCACGATGATGACAGGCATTCTTCTCTGACACCTGGCTCAGCCCAGGAAGGGGGGGGGGGGGGGGGGAGCAGCCCCAAAGACGTCAAAATATACACGAGAACGGCGAGAAGACACAAAACATCCCCCAACACACCGACACAGGGGGCTTTCCTTCCCAGCGGATCCACGGCTTAGCCGCTGGCGGCAGCCCCCCCCCCCTCGTGGCGCTTGACATCTAGGGGTCGGAGAACCACGCCGCCCCACGCCACGCGTAGCCTCCATCTGTTCTTGTCGTTCTTTGAGAACAGATTAGTACAGTTAAGCGTTAGTTAAAAGGGTGCCATTGGCGCATGTTTAAGTTGGGTTTTTTCGCTTAAAGTTTGGGTTTTGGTGAGGTGCCACACTGGGTTGGTGGAATACTTTTGATGAAATTATTTTTGGACCCCTAGTGGCCATCTTGGTTCCGAACGCTAGCCGGTTGGGGGGGGGAACTGAACGCGGCATCTGCATTCAGTTCCCCCCCCCCCCAACCCGGCTAGCGCTCAGAACCGAGATGGAAACAAGATGGCCGCTGGGTGGGCCAGTTGAAGAGTCTTGTCTCTCACTGAGCACTGCCTAGGAATGTAGGGAATTTATAGCATTCACAGGATATCTTACTTCTGTTATATAAAGAAATTCCATGTAAAACAGGTTATGCTTCTTCCAAAACGTCGGTGGAATGTGTTTTGATCTTTCTCGGTTCGTTTGGATGCTGAAAAGGTAACCAAACCTCACGAACGTCTTCCCTCCACTGAGAACATCGGATTATATTGATGACTTGACTCCTATTAAAACATTCACAACAGTACATTTCATAAGGTTAGCCTAAAGCTGAATTTTACACCCTGGACAATGATTTGGAGCAGAAGGTAAAGTATCTCACATGAATAAATTAAAAGGTCGTTCACAACCAAAACTCCAGCGCCATTTCAAAAATGTACTTTGCTACTCGATTACTTACTTACTATGTTGAGAGACTGGAATGAATGGATTGGGTTTGAGTGAACAGAGAACCTGAAGGTAAATTGTGAAGAAAACGTTGTAGACACACACACACACACGTCTCTTGCCCTTATCCCCTACAAATCTGACATATAAAAGGATTCAAGGACCTTATTCTACCTCAACCCAATTCTCCCTTCCCTCCCTCCCTTCTTCTCTCTCACCTATCCCTCCCCCCCTCTCGCCCCCCTGCCCTCCAACCCGTTACACACACTCTGTCATCTGCCTGCTGGTGTGTTATTAGGATCTACAGACTCCACCATGTCTGCTCCACCGGTACCTCCCTTAGCCTCTCTGTAACGCTGTGTGTGTGTGTGTGTGTGTGTGTGTGTGTGTGTGTGTGTGTGTGTGTGTGTGTCTAAAGGCTGTGTCTGCGGTGTGTGTGTGTGTGTGTGAGAGAGAGATTGTGTGTGTGTGTGTGTGTGTGTGTGTGTGTGAGAGAGTGTCTGAGAGATGTGTCTGTGGTATGTGTGTGTGTGTGTGTGTGTGTGTGTGTGTGTGTGTGTGTGTGTGTGTGATGTATTGTGTGTCGCACGCAATATAGGCAGACCAAACCTGCTGTCTGACTCACCGTGACGAACTCAACAAACAAGAAAGCAACAAGCCCAGCACCCACATGTTGTGTAGTCTAGTGTAGGGTTTTGTGTAGTGTTGTCTGTGTATGGTGTTGTGTAGTGTTGTCTAGTTATATTGCCGTGCAGTGTCCAGCATTGTTCTGTGTTGTTGTGTTGTTCTTTATAATGTTGGGTCATTCATTTATTGTAGTGTAGTAATCGCTGAATGATTTGTAGTCGTAGTGTAGTAGAGTGTTGTGTAGTGTTGTGTTGTGTAGTGTAGGGTAGTGTAATGTTGTGTCGTGTCGTTAGTGTAGTGTAGTATTGTGTAGTGTAGTGTAGTGTAGTGTTGTGTAGTGTAGTGTAATGTTGTGTAGTGTAGGGTAGTGTAATGTTGTGTAGTGGAGTGTAGTATTGTGTAGTGTAGTATTGTGTAGTGTAGTATTGTGTAGTGTAGTGTAGTGTAGTATTGTGTAGTGGAGTGTAGTATTGTGTAGTGTAGTATTGTGTAGTGTAGTGTAGTATTGTGTAGTGTAGTGTTGTGTAGTGTAGTGTAGGGTAGTGTAATGTTGTGTCTTGTTGTTAGTGTAGTATTGTGTAGTGTAGTGTAGTATTGTGTAGTGTAGTATTGTGTAGTGTAGTGTAGTATTGTGTAGTGTAGTGTAGTGTAGTATATTGTAGTGTTGTGTAGTATTGTGTAGTATTGTGTAGTGTAGTATTGTGTAGTGTTGTGTAGTATTGTGTAGTGTAGTATTGTGTAGTGTTGTGTAGTGTAGTATTGTGTAGTGTAGTGTAGTGTAGTATTGTGTAGTGTAGTGTAGTGTAGTATTGTGTAGTGTAATGTCATGTCGTGTCGTGTATATTTGTGGAACACAAAAATAACCTTAGAATTCAAACTCACATTTTATTATTTTTTACTCTAGAATTACATAATAATATTCAACTAAAGTGATGGTTACCCATAACTATATATATATACATTACGGTTTTTCAAGCATAGCCTATAAAACATCACGTCATGTTTTTGTGTATCATAGAAAAATATGTTGCAGTAATTTGAACAATGTTTCTATGAACATAAACTTACTTCACAACAGAAAATTGAAGAATTAAGACTAAAGACGTGAAGCAAATGTAAACCTGCAGTTCAGAGTAGGACTTAGAGTTCTGTTCTGAGGGGTTATTTTCTTCTGTCGTTGAGGGACACACGATGTGAATGGCGGACCTGTATTATAATCATGAGAACTATAAACTGCACTTTGTGTGAAGACGTAGGGTAGTAGTTGAGTTGAGTTTGCAAGTGAAGGTAGCAAAAAAAAAAAAAAAAGAAGGGAAAACCCCACCCACGTTGAAATATAAATAAATACAAAAACAACACAAAGACGAGGCGTGAATAACGATAGAGATGGTCTGTTTTCCTCTTAGACCACTTAGACAGTATGCACAATTTGACCTTGGAGAATGAGACATAAAACATTATAAACATTATTAAACACTTAAACACTGAAAGACAGTCTTACATGGTTACTCCTAAGAGGACGCATTGAATGGCTGCTGTCAGGTGAACACGAATAAAAAGAATACCACCATCACGCCTCAGATTCCTTATCAAATAAATCCTGCCTCCTAAATAAGGATGTAGGAGTCAAGTGTTTCAAGTCTCAAATAACTTAATTCTTTGTCCTTTAAAAGGCTGAAAGGGGGGCGGGGGAGAGGGGGGGGGGGGGGGGGTCGAGGAGGGTCAACAATGAATACAAAATAAGGCCTCATCACCAACCTCGAACAAAAATGCAGATGTCTTCAAAATCAAAAAACACCTGTAGGCATTTTGTTTTCCTTGCAGTCTTTATGGCTACTCAGTACACAGCTCCCAGATTCTGTGAGGATGGCGGTGCTGATGCTGACGTCGGCAAGTCTAAATGCACGCCCTGCTGCTGGTACCAGTTCTGGTGCGTGTACTCCGCCATGTAGGCCGCCGTCGAACCGACCGGAGACTGGTAGGGCCCATGCCCCCTGCTGGCCTCCTCCACTAGTGCATGGCTCTTGCGGTTACTGCTGCCGGTGGTGCTGCTGCTGCTGAGGTTGGTGTTGACGCCGGCGCCCTCGTCATCGTTGTTGTTGTTGTTGTTGTTGATTTTATTTTCCCAGACGGCTGGTGACGGCGGGGAGTTGCAGACCATGGAGTCGCTGGCGTCCGGGCTGTGGTCTATGGGGAGGTCACCCAGGGGGAACTCTCCGTTTTTATAGAGCTTCTTGAACTTGGAGCGACGGTTCTGGAACCAAATTTTGACCTATAGAGACAAGCAGTATAGAAATAAATATGAGAGACTGAATGTGAATGACTGGACATTTTGGTATAAAGTCCATCCAAAAGAAACAAATAAAACAAAACAAACATGTAATAAAACACTTCGGACTAGTCTAAAGTCTGGTAGCCTACTTCTGCAACGGAAAGATAACATGACTGTTCTACTGTTAAAGTTGGTTAAAAAGCAACATGCATTAAAATGCATGAATTGCAATACATAAGGACATTAAAATGCATTTCATTATTAAATGCATGCGGCTCTGCTAAATAAAGACTGTGGACTAAATTCAATTGAGCACGTGTAGGTCTAAATAAAAATAATAAAATAATACAACAAAAAAACTAACAAATTAATCTCTAAAAAAAATCACAATTGATTAAATCATATAAGACGATTTGATGTTGACAGAATATTTTGCTACAAACCACCTGTCGCCAGTTCCTTTGTTTATTAAAAATTGTGAAAAAATAGGCCTACTTGACTAAAACCCTGCTGGTGTGTTGTAAGGTTTGCTGTTCCCATGACGATACATTACACGGCCTGTTTTAACTTATTGTATTCACTTCTTATTGCTCTGTTGCTCTATGGAATAACAGACATGTGGGCCTATACCTGTGTTTGCGTGAGGCCCAGCTGAGCCGCTAGCTCGGCCCGCTCCGGCAGGGCCAGGTACTGGGCCGACTGGAAGCGCCTCTGCAGAGCGGCGAGCTGGTAGCTGGAGTAAATGGTGCGGGGTTTGCGGATCTTCTTAGGTTTCCCATTGACCATGCGAACCTCCACGTCTGGCTCCTCTTTCACTGAAATCAGGAAAGATGACGTTAGGGACGTTCAAATTGGGATGATCAAAGTTATAATAAACCACCTGGACTTGACCTGGAATAAACCAGACAGTCAAACATCTAAGACAAGTGCTCTAGATGGATGGGCCAGCTCATGGGCAGAGCTGTAGTCAGGGGCGCCACAACTAGGGGGGCCAAGGGGGCCATGCCCCCCCCCCCACACACACACACACTTTTCCCTCCTTCTCCCACATGTTTTTAGGCTGTGAATCACCGTATTGCCGCGAATGCCCCATATTGCAATACTTAAAAGACGCATCGAGGCAACAGTAATACGGTGGACGACAATAAGTCATACTCGAGTGCAACTTTCTTTACATGTTAACTTAGTATTTAACACAATGTATGGTGAACAGATGCAGACACAGAGAGACAGACATTATAGTTTAGGTACTGGTATTTGCGAAAAGATAGCCTTAATGTCTAAAGTTATAGGCTAGTTTATGTAGCCTACCACTTTCCGTAAATTAAATGTTTGGAAAATAAATTGCTGATTCTGTTTATTTTTGTTCATATTCTCTTATTCACTATTTTGAATATACCTTGACCAGTGGCATGATGGATACATACTGAATTCAGATGACAAAAGATTACTATTATACGTTGATTTACTTGAGAAAATATGGAGAGCCCATCGTCAATGGAGGTGAAAGACTAGTCGTGTATGAAGATGAAGGCAGGATGTGATCTATTCTACACACAGTAATTTACTAACACTCACAGTCTAGCTTTTTTTTAAAACCACAAGTCTTTAGTGTTTGCAAAATTAATTTCTTGCTCCATTTATTTTCCTTAATTGTCTGAATCTAATCTAAATTTGCTGTGGTCAGTGTCATGGCATGATAAATAGCCTATTAATGCATACGAAGTTCAGAAGTTAACATATTAGGCCTACACGTTGATTTAGCCTTACTTTGAGAATGACACCATGGAGAGATCCTCTTCATTGCGGGTGATCCTTTTTATTCAAACCAATACAGCGAAACCACCTCAAAATAAAGATTCAAACTCGAGTGCAGAACAGACCGGTGGGTAAAAGTGCTTATATATAGGCTGACTAGGCTTATATATAGGCTTTTAAATCGAGAGGGCAGACAAAAGAGGAGTAGCATACAGGCCTATCCTACATTTTGGCCCCTGCCCTAGCTGACATGATGCCCCATGGCTGTAGTGCTTCAGTAAAAATAGATGCGGCTGCCACAAGCACAGACTTTCAAAGAAATTCCATCGCCACTCTAAACGTATAATTTCGGTGTGTGTGTGTGTGTATGTGTGTGTGTGCATGTGTGTGCGCATGTGTGTGTGTGCGTGTGTGTGTATGTGTGTGTGTGCGTGTGTGTGTGTGTGTGCCACAGACGCTGGATAGAGATTGTGTGTGTGTGTGTGTACCACAGACGCTGGATAGAGATTGATCTGTGTGTGTGTGTGTGTTATTTATTTTTTGTTGTCTTTTTTTCCCTTCCATGTAGCCCGTAGGCTCCTCTTTCGTTTTTGTTACAGCGATCCTCGTAACTAAGTAATAAGGGGGGGGGGGGGGGGGGGGGAGAAAAAACAAACAAACAACATTGCGTGATAAAGTCCGTCCTACCGGCGTGAGTCAGAGGAGCAGTGACGTGTTAGGGCACCTGAGGTGGCCCCTGGCCAAGGGCCCCAGGACAACACCGTTCCAGTCAGGAATGTGGACCCGGAGCCACACCAGTCAGGTTGTGTTTCTATCCAGGTTGTGTTTCTCTAATGTCACACTGCATTTCAGACTGCATGCAAACGCGTCCAAGCGGCTTCACACGGGGGGGGAGGGGGGCTATGAGACAAAACTTTTGCAAAACTTTTGCAAACTTTTGCAAAACTCAATGAATGACGGTCCAGTGAGTGAGTGACACCTCGCCGTGCGTCATGGTGGATACTAAGCAGCCAGACGCGTTATGGTGGCTGAATAATGGCTGAATAAGGGGTGTGGGGGGGTTTGTTTATTGACTCAAGTCAAGCCTATCCTAAAAAACATCAACACGCCAGTGAACCAAGACTTGACTGGCAACATCACCTATACTGTTGTCACTGATGAACAACAACGCCGCCGTCTCCATGCGCTTTCTCCCAGCGACACGCAGTCCTTTTGTCGTGCGTCACGCGTCCCAGCAGCTTCACGGAGACGTGAGAAGTGCGCTCACTTATAACGCGGCATTATAGGAACCATCCAACAATGGGAAATACAAAAATACACACAAACTCACAAATGAAGAACTTATAGGCCGTTACAATAATAAAAAAAAAAGCCCTAGACGAAGTTCCCTGTGTGTGTGCGTGTCCGTGTCCATATGTGTGTGTGTGTGTGTCCTGTGTGTGTGTGTGTGTGTGTGTGTGTGTGTGTCCGTTTCCATATGTGTGTGTGTGTCCATATATATGTGTGTGTGTGTGTGTGTGTGTGTGTGCGTGTCCGTATGTGTGTGTGTCCATATGTGTGTGTGTCCATATGTGTGTGTGTCCAAATATGTGTGTGTGTGTGTCCATATGTGTGTGTGTCCGTATGTGCATGTGTGTGTGTGTGTGTGTGTGTGTGTGTGTGTCTCCATATATGTGTGTGTGTGTGTGTGTGTGTGTGTCCATATATGTGTGTGTGTGTGTGTGTGTGTGTGTCCATATATGTGTGTGTGTGTGTGTGTGTGTGTGTGTGTGTGTGTGTGTGTGTGTGTGTGCGTGTGTGTGTGTGCGCGCGCGCGTGCGTGCGTGCGTGTGCGTCCAAGCGGGGTCTCCAACTCACCCAGCTCCTCCAGCGGCGACTGCGCCGCCCGGCTGAAGGCTCCGTGTTGGCGGTAGGGGGGCGACGGGTACGCGGGGAAACCCTCCGCCTTCCCCGCGGAGGAGTACGCGCCGCTCAGGCTGTAATGGTGGTGGTGGTAGTAAGGGCTGATCGCCTGGCCGGGGAAAGAGGAGGACTGCTGCTGCTGCTGCTGCTGTGTGGGGTAAAAGTCGTGCTGGTTCTGGTGGTGCTGGTTCTGGTGGTGCTGCTGGTGGAGGGGCCCGCTGTAGAAACCCAGGTCCGTGGAGGAGGACTCCGGGAGCGTCGGCGAGTCCTTCGTCCCCGGGAGAGATTGGCCGGCCAGGAAGGGTTTCTTGTCCACCTCGAAGCAGGCTGCGGACGGGCCATTCATGGTCCGAGTCGAAAGGTCGCACTAATAGATAGACAAAACTATCAAGATTTATCAGTTAATTCCGTCCCCCAAGTCTCTCGGATGGTTTGGGTTTGGGTTTTTTTTTAATTGTGAAGGGTATCCAAGAATGTAAAATCTCTCTCTCTTTTTCTTTCTTTTTTTCTTTCTCTATCTCTCTCTCTCCGTCTGTCTGTCTGTCTCTCTCTCTCTGTCTCTCTCTCTCCCAGGTCCCCTGACGAGGCTGTTCACTGTGGCGGCACCCAACCCAACTGGAACTGCAAATTACAGGGCGCGCCGCGCGGTGCGCGGCAGGAGACGCGGCAGCGCCTCCTCCCCATTGGCTCCCGCGGCGGGGGCCAATGCGCGCCCTGCCTGCGCCCCGAGGTCCAGACGGGCCCTCACTGTCGCCTGTCTGGCTACCCTCTCCTCCCCGCAGAAACCTCCAGTAACTCACATCTCTCTCTCTCTCCTGTTCTCTCTCTCTCCTGTTCTCTCTCTCTCTCTCTCTCTCTCTCCTGTTCTCTCTCTCTCTCTCTCTCTCTCTCTCTCTCTCTCTCTCTCTCTCTCTCTCTCTCTCTCTCTCTCTCTCTCTCTCCCGATGAGCACATAACACACAGGCCGGCGAGACTGTAAACTCCACGTCGCATTACATTTTTTTTGTATTTAGGGCTCCCATCCTCCCCGGGAGACACAGGATAATAAACATGGCCGTTCCTTGGACGCGGTGCGTCCCGTGTGCCGGCGCACAGCGGGGTTAAGCGCTAAGCAAGCGCTGCATAATGAGGTTGTGATAAGGTGTAGCCCCCCCCCCCCCCTTTTTTTTCTCCATTCAAATGCAACGACGAGACCCAAATGGCCCCAGAGCCCCACTTAGGAAAAAAAAACCTTTTCAACATAGTTTACCTCTTTGCAAATGGTAATGACCTTATCCCCACGTCAGCATAGGCAATATAACCCAGAGGGACAGATAGAGAGTTTCTCTTTTTTGCTTGTGGATGTACATGAACTAGCACATCCAGTTGTCTTCTGAGATGAATTGGGAAATGTCATGGAAAAAAACAACTTGTAAAACATATCTCTAGTGGCGTGTCTAATCATTAATGAGAGAAATAAGATGAATACTATTCGCTATTAGATGTGTGCAACACCTCTGGGTGCACCAGGGAAAAGAAATTACAGCATAAATGTCATTCATAGCATTGAAGTCCCACTGCATTTTCACAACTTGAGTCCCGATCCCAGCTTCAGGGCAGGGCCTCACTGTTAAAAGGTTTACTCCACACACACACACACGACAGTTAAACAAACCTCTAGCCGGTTTATATAGAAGTGGACAAAAAGAGAACAAAGTTAAAAACAACATAACAAAACTTCAGCTTAATATTTTTTTTATTAGCATTTCTATTTCTTTACGTATCGTATGGTCTGATCCTCCCCCCCCACCCCACCCCCATCCCATCCGATCCCACAAACGATCCCATCCGATCCCGCTTCATGTACACCCCCCCCCCCCCCCCCCCCCCCCCCATCTCTTAGTTCAAACATTAACATGTCACAGACGAGTTCTCCTGATATCACGTCCCATACAAACGGATCATCAAAAGCACATCAGAACGCACCGAGGTCCCACTCAGGCCGCCAAGTTTAAAGGGGGCGTGTTTATTCGGTCCCTTAAGAAAACCAACTGTGTGGAGGGAAGAGAGGGGGGGGGGGGGGGTTGTGAAGTCAGGATTTGGTTTGGAAACAAGTGGTTGGCAACAATATATACAAATGGGAGAGAGGTGGGGTGGGATCGGTGGTGGGGGGGGGGGGGGTTGAAGACATTTTGCATATTCCATGCCAAAAAGAAAAAAAAAAACATCAACCTTGCAGCACACCGACAAATGTTCAACCTGTTGCAATGTGTTCCCATTGCACAAAGTGGTGGGCAGGTTATTACTCGGGTGTCCCAAAATCCCCAAATCTCATTGAAAAAAAGGGCTGAAAGGGTTAAAGTTCACAACGCATGTGTATGTGAATGGTGCGTGGCGAAGAGAAGAGAGGGGTGAAGGACATTTTTTTTCCCTCTTCTCCCAAACAGTTGTTTTTCTTTATTGGTGGTGAAGAGCGAGAGAGAGAAAGAGAGAGCGAGGGGGGGGGGGGCTTTTGTGGCTTAACCAGAGAGGTGGAAAAAAAAAAAAAAAAACTATAAACGTTAGGAGGTCGAAGGCTTCAGAGGAGCTTGGCAAATGGAATGAAACTGAAGAGAAGACGGAGTTGGTCGCCGCGGTTACGGCCTCCATCCCAGCGCACACTTGTTTCACCCCATCTCGCTGTCGTTTTCTTTTTATAGAAATCATAAAATGTATGAGCACTAAATATGTTGGGTTTTTTTATTGGTAACATTTTTTTTTTTTTTTTTTACAAGATTCCCTGATGGCCAGCGGAGATACAGATGGAGAAAGCTAGAGAGAGAGACAGAGAGAGAGAGATAGAGACAGAGAGACAGCTAGACAGAGAGATGAAGAGAGTGAGAGATAGACAGAAAGAGAGATGGAGAGAGCTAGAGAGATAGACGGAGAGAGAGATGGAGATACAGAGAGACAGCTAGACAGAGAGATGAAGAGAGATAGAGAGAGATGAATAAAAATGAAGGGGGAACAAGAGGCCACCACAGTTTAGATTGGAAACCTGTGGTTGGGAGGAGAGATGAGCGCAGTGCCAGGATTGGTCCATCGGGGGGAGCCCTGTGCACCAGCTTTAACCCAGTCAGACGTGGAGAAGGGAGGATGAAAACAAGGGTGATCGCATTCGTTTGTTTTCTTTTGGTCGATGAGCTGCCGCCCCCCTCCGCGTCCGATTTCACTGGCTGCTGGGTTTGTTAAAGAGTCTGTATTGGCCATGTTTAGTTTTGCATCCTCCCCTTCTTCCTGGCCCAGGTTTGGTTGGCCGAGCGATCAACGCATGGTCTGACTGGCCGACGTCGCTCCTGACCGGGAGACAGTGGGCGATCCCTCTCCCTCTATGAAGGTCGAGACATGAGACAAAAAATGGACAAGGGTCAGGAGGTGCCAACATTTTTAGTCCCGCTTATAGCATCGACTGAACTACAGCGGGCTAAACTGACATTTTTTGTCCTGAAACTTAGGAAATCAGCGTGCAGCGCCCTTCAACAGCAGGTTATATTTCTTTATAAGTGAACAAAAGCCAGTCAGTGATATTCAGACACATTCATATGAAAGTTATTAGGATCTCAAAAATGTTTATTTTCTTCCCATTTGCTTCACTTGCACCCGACTCCTGTCTCTAATTTGAGCAGCATTGAGCCTCCTCCTCAAAACCCCTCATTGTGAAAAAAAACTAAACAAACCAACTAACTCGTCAGTCAAGTCAAAAGTTACATTTATAGTGTATAAAATATCACCCAAATATTATTAGTGGGGGACTTTACCCGCAGACGACTTTGAGAATATAGACCTGTAGGCCTTGTGAGACCATCCCGATCTCGCGAGTTCCCATTCCATTTCTTTCTGGAGATCGGTCTGGCCAGGCGTCAAGTTATGTGCTTGTGGCTGAACCACAGTGGTTCAGACCAATCAGGGTCCTATGAGGAACTACTGGCAGCTACGGGCGTGGTTTAGGTGTGACGACAGCGAGAAGTGACTGGTGGTTCGAAAACAACAATGGCGGCTCCTAAAGAGGTTAGCGTAGATGCTGCCAAGGCATCAGTTATATCTTAACTGGAGAGTATTTCTTCATTGAAAGAAAACTTGGAACTTGTACAACAACAACCACAAAGTGACTACATGAATATTTGTTTTAATTCATTGGGAACTTCATAATTTTAATTAGCCTGCTTTTGTATGGCACTTAACACAACCAGATGTGTAGTATAAATATTTCTAAATACATTTTTGCCTCAAAAAAGGCCTGCAGTGGACAGTGTAGATGTACTGAACACCTCCAATAGAAATCCCCTATATAAGGCATTGCCCTATAGAAAGCCCTAAAACCCCCAGGGTCCGATTACTCCTCCAGCTTATGGACACTTGTGACACTGCTCTGTCGCAGTACCCACCTATGTCAGCTTCTTGGCCTTGTTGTACAGGGAGTCCACCACTTTGCTCATGTTGTGAATGGTCTCTAGGGCCGCCTCGTACGTCTTGTCCACTAGTGGCTCCTCAAAGATGATCAGCACCCCTTCGCCTTGGTCCAGGATCCCTGGAGGACACACACAACCACAATTTAGGTCATGCGGCACATTGCATTTTCTATTGTGTTCAGTCTGTCTGGCATATCTGCCTATGCATTGCGTCTTTAACACCATCTCAACTCATGGTCGTAAAAAGTCTATATGCAGTAGCCGGATACACCTAGTGCAATGTTGTAATTAACTCGCAGCTTCTAATTAGCTAGAAGCGTGTCATTATCGCAACATCAAGATCATTTGAATATACCACATGACATGTTGATCTTTAAAAGGCTTTTTTTAATGCAGAGGGTGGATACTTTGAAGAACGTAAACTACAAGACAGTTTTGATACGTTGAACAAATGTTTGGTCAATCCATTATTACATTTGCTTGCTTTTATGTCTTCACTATTATTTCTAAATGTGGTAGCAGGTGGTAATAATGGTACAAATAAAATCCCCAAGTTTGATTCCTACCTTACTGTACTGTATGAATGTGATCACTATGCATTGTTATAAATCAAGCATGCAGGAAATGGTGATCAGTCAAAAGCATTACATAACAGGAGGAGCAGGAGGTCCATCCCACATCCTGAAAACACACTGCTCTAAAAAGGACCACTAACTTCTAGGAACAGGAATCAGCGGGGACCTCACGATACAACAATGATTTTTGAGTGCCGATACGATTCGTATTGCGATTCTCTAAATGTCTCTTAACGTCAGGGTTCGGGTTCTACAGGTCATGAACATGAACATTAACATGAACATGGCCAAACAGAACAGAACGTAGACTGATGCGAATCAACTATCATGGAATACACTATAGCCCCCTTAGTAGAACGGTACCATTCATTTGCTTCCACTAGGATAACATTGACATTTCTGTCTTTAAATTTTAAATACAAAAAAATTGATTCAACCTGATAAAAACACGTATTGCGGAAGCAAAGAATCACGATACTCGCATGAAATTGATCTTCCCCCCATTCCTACTAATTTCAGTACAGTGCAATGGGCTGATTTGACCTTGTCTACCTACCGTGAAACTTTTCGTCCAAGATCATCTGGGACAGCTTCCTCTCTACGTCTCCCTGGTGAGCAACAAAACCCAAAGAACCTTTATACTTTTTCTCTCAATACTTGCAACTTGGGCCAATTATGATATATACGGTTTACAAATGTAATAAAACACAACAAAAACACAAAAAGATCAAATTCTCACCTTGCTAAGTTTGATTAATGTGGAAATGTGTGCTATCTGTAGAGAGAGAGAAAGGAACCATGAATATAGACAGACAACGACCATAACCTGCAACCAAAATCTCTAGCAGCGAAGGTCCAATATTGGATCAGATAAGGTGAACAGGAAAGGGATAGGGTTCACAAGCCATCAGGCTACTGACACCAACCCTTGCGAACACACCACAATGAATGGTCCCTTACCCCCCCCCCACACACACACATGTCATTTTAAGAAAGAGGAAACTACTGTCTACAACTAGTCACTTATTGCATCACTATTATTATTCTTTTATTCCACTTTCTTTTCTTTTACTTTATTTGTTCTTTAGGTAGTACTTGCATTTTAGATTTTTTATAGCTACCATTTAAATACTGTTTTTATTTGTATAATAGCTTACTTATTTTACTTATTGTATGTAAAGTTGTGTTGGCTCTGAGAGTAATGAAGTCATCAAGATTTTCATGACTGGTAATGATGGTGCATTTTTATCAGTTATAGGACAATATACTTGAAATTAGGGTGGCGGTCCCACCTGGACCCTGGAGAAGGGCTCGATGACCCGGATGAGGTTCTGCTCCAGCAGGTTGTCGTAGAGTGTGTCCAGGTGGGTGCTGATGATGGGGTCGTCCCTCAGTTCGCGCTTGTACTCTGTCAGTGCCTAGAGGGAGGGAGGGCAGAGAGAGAGAGAATGTGTAGGTCATTTGAAAAGAATAGGAACAAAAAAAAACCCAAAACATTTAATTTAGACTATTTAAATTTCAAATTTGATTTAAAATAAGACAGACAATCCAATTCACAATATTCAAGGGGGGGGGGGGGGGTAGTACATGTAAATGTATATAAATGGTAAATAAATAAACCACCACTTAAATAGCGATTTCCTATCCCCTTCGGCCACTTGTAACACTTCAATGATGAATGAGTTGTATGCACAAATCCAATTACACACAGATGCTGTTTGTGCCGTTAATTAGCATCAGCTTAGCTGGAGGCTAACTATGAAGGGAATCAAGATCAGTCTGCTCAAACACAGATGCAGTGGTTTGCAGCTTTGTCATTGAATCAGTTGCTTGGTGTGAGTAGGTGCTTTGAGGAAAATGGTGGTGCGTGCCAAGCAAGGAAGCATACCTTTTCAAAGTCCGCCAGTGATCTGTTCTTGCTGGCCTGTGCCACACATTTGAGTGACTCCGTCTGAGGGAACAGGAGAGTATTCCCGATGAATCCATTCACATTTTGTACACTTTTTTCCAATGAAAACATCAGCATAATTTTCTAAGGGGTTTGTGGCTGCTTACAGATATATTTAGACATTGTATTTAAGGTGTTTTCACTCTGAATGAATCTAAAACCAGAAAATTAAATAAGGGGTGCACGTTCCGTTGGGTATATGAAGAGGTGGAACACAGGACAACTCAGATGCATCATTACCTGTCTGCCTGCATGCCGGAGCGCCAGTTTTCCGCCAATCAGAGAATGAACGTCTTCTGGCCTGCAGGGGTGGAAGGGGGGGGGGTTGAGACACCAAACAGACCCATCAGCTCTATGTACACCTGACCACCTGAAGAGCTGGCTGTTGTTTTGCATGGTTGAATGTGAAGCAATAAAGCACTTTAAGCAGCCACAGGTCAGAATAGCACTATAAAAATGCAATCCAACTCGCATCTGGATTCATTGTAAATCTATAAAACGTGTCTATGAACTTTTCTCAAACAATGTCATGCGGTAGTAAAAAATATGACAGGATGAAAATATCAGACACCAACAATCTGAAGTCCTTTTGGTGAAACAGGTTATTGGGAGATGTCTGATCCGCTCAAACCCTTTGAACCAATCCTGAATCTGCTATTTTGGGGTTGGTTTTAGTGTAAAGACTAGTAAAGGTCTGGAAAGCATGCATTAAGTTTCCAGCTGTGCAATCCCAACCAAGTGGAGACGCGGGGGTTGTGTTCTACACCTACTGATCAAAAAGCTCAACTTCTAGAGTTCAGCAATTTGCACACCCTTTATAAATAAAATATTCTCTTTTGATATAAAACAATACCATGTCTTGTTGACATGAACGAATATCATGTCCCATTGGCATATATGATTTTTACCTGCTAGCTTCTTATCTGGCTTGCAGGCATATGGCTAACAAAAGCCATTTTAGGTCAGTCCACTAAATCCCGACATGCTGCTAACCTACCGGCCATGTCCCACAGAACACTTCTGAAAGCTATGAAACTGTGTCAAAGAGCTGCTACGATAGTCATTGACATGATACTGGAACGACTGGTCAGTGTAAATACGTTTGAAATGCTGGTAAGTTTCAAGGCATATTCGGAAGGGGGTGCAGCTTACAAGTTGAGCATGATCTTGCACAGCAGCATGTACTTGAGCGATGTGATGGCCCTGGGGCTGTCGATGGAGTCGTAGCCCTCGAAGGCCTCGTAGAAGTAGGAGTAGGCGGTCTTCCAGTCCTTCTCCTCCGCCGCATGAATGATCCCTGGGAAGGGGGGGAGGGATACAAACATTAGTGACGGTTCCAAATACACATACTTGTACAACCCAAAGAGCATGGACCGTCAACTGGCGGCTTGTTTTCCATCTGGCCAGCAGAATATTAATGAACACAGAAAATGTGAGGAGAAAATGCGTTCCAGTATTTAGTATATCCAGCATTTTTTCTTCCACTATTGAAGCAACTCGAAATTAAACAATTGAGATGGAAATAATTGTATTATTTACCGACCCCAAATATGTGTGTTCGACCCACGGGTTCTAATTATTAGCGAGTAGCCTAGCCAAGCCGATGTAGTAGTCAGGCCATCCTCACTCACAAAGCTGTGCTTATTTCGCTGGTTGTGCACTGAATAGCAGGAGCCTAGGATAGGTGAAGCTGAAACGAGTTCCTGCCTTTTCTGAATGGAATGTGGCCTGTGCCGTATCTTCATGCAAGAATGGGGACAAACTCATAGCTGTCATTTAACATTGTTATATTTTTACTTTTTCCAAATGCTCTCATTTAACATTTTGTTTTATTTGTTTTTCACATGCACAATAGGGGTGACTCATAATAACCAAAACTTAGTCAAATAGAGAAAAAGAAGAAAATTGGCTTAATTAACATCACTTAAAAGACAAAAGAGCATGGCAAATGCCAGCCTTTTGTGACAACAGAAAATGGATATAAATAAATAAAACGAACAGGCCTTAGTTGCCACCAGAAATATTGCTTTCAAGAGTCAGTCGAACGGAACGGTTCAGCGCGGCTTCCTGCAAGGCATCTGTGCATCAAATAAACGTTATGTAGACCATGTCATTTAACAATGAATCCCACAAATAAAATCCTATGGCTGAAATGCTCAAATTTGGTTAATGGGAGAACTTACATTTCCCCTCGGACACCAACTTATCAGGCTTGACAGCTGGTTAGGCTTATTCGCAAGCAGTCCTCCAAAGATTAGTTTGACAGTCGGTTCCTCTCATGCGTTTTGAAAGTGTTCATCTTGAGAATGCAGATTACCCTGTATAAGTTGACCCGAACAAGGTGAACACATAGCCAACGTCTTCAGTGTGTCCATAGTCTTGGGGACAAGCCACCCAAAAAGTGCTCAAACATTCAGCACCACGGAGAGCAGCTTGCATTTCGCTGGAGGCCTGGATGTCAACTAGTTCACTTTGAGTCGCTGCTTCGGCCAACAACATCACCTTCTTCACATTGCAAATAATTCTCTGCCTGGGCTGATGGTGAATGGGTCACACACAAATTCAATTACATCCCTGGAAATGGCAAAGTCATCAAATCTGGCAGAGAAATTCTCAGCCGTGTGATGAATTTGCTCACACCCACTATCTTCAGTGTGTTGAAGTGCAGCAGCCTCCCTGATAACAAATCTGCATGGAATAGATCAAGTTTGTTCCCAAAGGCTTCAAGCTTTTCCACCATATCCACCACAGATTTTCTTTCCCCTGTAGTTGCAGATTTAGTGCAGTCAAATGGGAAAATATGTCTGCTCAAAATGCAACGTTGCACATGTAGTGTCTGTCTTGCATGATGTGCAGGTGGTCAGCTGCTCCTTTTGGTTTACTTTGCTTCCAAAAAATCCACGATTTGATCCCCGAGTTCAATGAAGTCCTTCAAGGCTTTGCCCTTACTCAGCCAGCGCTCGTTGATGTGGAGTAAGAGTTCACCGGGAGTAGCTTGAGATTCCAGCTGCGTACTTGAATTCCCTCTGATGAAGGTAATTATCTTCATTATTTTGTCCATAACATCTTTCAGATCCCCACTTAGTGTGGCGCACAGCACACTTTGGTGAATGAGACTGAAGTGCATTAGTTTTGGGAGCGACATTGCTAATTCTGCTCTGCAGACCTCTGTTTTTGCCGACAATGGCAGGAGCACCATCTGTGACGATTAGGTTGAATTTTTCTAATGCATGCTTTTTAAATAGATCCTCCAGATTTCTTTGAAATATTTCCTCTCAAAATATATGGCAAAAACGCATAACTGGGAAATGTCAGTGTTGTCAGTGGACTCGTCAATAGCCAGGGATATGTGTTGAGCTTCCTTGACCCCATCAAGTACAAGTAGCTGGACGTCCCTGCCAAGATGTGGAAATGGCGGGTGGTAGTTGAAGCAAACAGGTATTTGCTTAACGGAGGCAATTATCCTGTCCATAGATTTGTCGATGGCAAATTCTTCCAAAACAGTGACCATGCACTCCTTAAAAACCTCAGTATTGATAAATGGTTTGTTATGTTTGGAGAAAACCCAGACATCCTGAAGAGATGAAGTTGTTGCCCTCTCTTGTTTAGTTAAGGTTAGGTTAATTGGAATTGGCATTGGAATATCCAACTTTCAATGTGGCACTTTTTCTGCAATGGGCCTCTGACCGGGTATGACTAAAGTCACATTCCTTGTTTAAAGGTGATGCCTAAGATTGCATTATTTTGTAAGAGTGATTTCAAATGAGGCGTACAGGTTAAGCATTACTGAAAGTTGTTATGATGAATGCGTACTTATCAGTCTATTCTTCTTTAAAGCTGGGGTTTTCCATGTCAACTTTCTGCTTTTGGCTCTTTGAGAGCGACATTATTGCTTGCCATTGATGGACAACATGACAGCTCCCCAAAAAGGAAGCCGAAATATCTTGATCGCCCACTGGTGGCTGGCTGCGTTATAGATGTTAGGAGTCTGTTCTCACCGGCTAATAAACTAATTAATTAACATTAATTATGTAAGAAAGGGAAATATTAAACAATATGCTAATTAGGACTACATAGGCCCAATTGTCTACTTACAAAAAAAAGATTTAGAGTGTTTTTCTCAAAACGATGTACAATCAGTTAAAAGCAACAGTACAATACAGTAAAAGAACGAAGTCAAATTATTAAACAGAGCGAAATTTAGTAAACCTAAAGGAGGGAGGATCTTCCTTGTTCATGCTGGCTGCATGTTCCACTCACCCGACTGCATGTCCAGCGCCGCCTGCAGCTTGGGCTGGCAGTAGATGGCGTTGGCGGTGGTCCTGGCGGAGGTGAGTGCGGCGCGGGCCTTGGGCAGGTTGCTCAGGGCGTGGTAGGTCTTGCTCTCCAGCAGCTGCACCTCCACCAGCAGCGCCTTGTCGTCCATCTTCTTCAGCTCCTGGAGCAGCTGGGTGCCTGGAGACCGTAGAGCGAGAACGGACGTTCAGTAGAAAGTACAAATTACTCACGTACCGACCAGACAATCTCCACACGAGCCCATGACCAGATGCTCCTGAAGTCATGGAGGTGAAGTGAGCAAACACAGAAAAACGTTGCGTAAATGCAAACAAAAACTCAAAAGCATTCTGGGCACCTGATATTCTCACTGACGAACAAAGCCCACTTTACCGTTGGTTGTTTGTGTGTGGATCATATGTAGGCTACATAACCCTTATTTTGATGGAAGGACAGCCTACAGGTCTGTGGAGTGTGTGTTGTTGATAGCTGGTCTACAGCCTCACCTGGCCCGAGTCAGACTGATTAGACTCTGGGGCTGGGTGAGGCTGCACACCTGGGGTGTATGAACAATCATGGCACCCAGGATAAACCAGCCATCAACACAGAGACACACACACACTCGGGAAAGGGAGAGAGCCACGGTCATGGCAGCATGTTACATCTGCTCTGCAAATACCATCTTGCCATCTCCAATAAATGCATTAATGAAATGCAACCTGAACCTGTGTTGGAAGGCCCCAGAAAAGCCACTTAGGTGGCGTGAGGCAGAGTTGACTGCCACACGGTCTTTTTCAATATCCCAAATGAAACTTAAATGTGACAATGGTTTTCTTCTGCTTACAATTAGTGTGTCTTTTAAAATATGTATTGTTATACGTTATCAAGATATGCAACAAAAAGAAAAAGTTTGTGTGTTGACATCAACGTGCTGGACAGCAGATACTCACCTAGCTGCAGAGCTTCCTGGTAGCGCTTTGTGTCAAAATACAGGGAGATAAGACGAGTCTGAGGAAGACATGGGAGGATTAGTTATTGATCTCACACACACACACACACACACACACACACACACACACACACACACACACACACACACACACACACACACACACACACACACACACACACACACACACACACACACACACACACACACACACACACACACACACGCAAAACTGTACAAATCATTAAAGGTTAACATTAGTCGTAGGTATTTAAATAACTGAAGAAAAACGTAAAAAAAGTAACAAATGTCTTCAGAAATTGTGTTTCTATTCAACCATAGCAAATTAATGCATTCTTAAGAAAACCTTCCAACAATCGTTGGAAAGCCTATAACTCACTGGTGAGCTGTTTTGGCTGTGTGTCAAAAGATCCTTAAAAAAGCCATACTCTGGACTACACCGAGTGCCAGGCAAGTCTAGTTCATCTCCTCCTCCTCATTCAGCCCTTCCCATTATAGGGCTTGTACATCGCAACATCAAATCGCAATGACAATTTTGGAAGCATAGGAGCATTGGAACGTTAGTTATTATGTTGGCAGTAAAACGTTTTTTGGTCATTGCTTAGTAATTAATCATGAAACGATTATGAGAAGACATTGCTGTATTTGAAACTGCCACAGCGTTTCTCATGCGAGATGTGGCAAAACAACGTTTTCATTAGCCTAGCTCATATTTACGTTGATTGAGGATTTTACAGTACTACAACTTTCTTGAGTCCTCTCAATATGGCAGAGCATCGGCAACAAAAAAAATCCCATGATGCATTCTGATGTACAAGCCAAGCTATATGGTGTTCCTATACAGTGTACTGACATGTGTTTGGAGAGGTGGGTTTCCATAGTATTCTGTAGTTTAGTATTCTCTCTAGCCTGTTTTCAGTGGGAATACGATGCAGACAAACGGTTTTCTTTTCTTTTTTACATATTCGTTGTCCTGTCTTTGGATTGAAAAAACACAATGCTCTCTCCTAATGCCATATACTGTGCAACTGCTATTGGGAGCAGCTAGCCTGTCTCCTTTGAAAAGTGAGCTTCTTTCCAAGTCCTGCTATGCCCCTTCATCTGCTCTGCCTATGTTGGCAGATGTCGCTGAAAAACTACCTTCCTCATATGGTTTCAAAGTGGTTATTTACACAGACCCTTCCTCCAGCTTAGGTTTCCACTCTTCCAACTTTTTATCATTTTTGTGTTCACTTTTCTTTTTTTTTTTAAACAAGTCTCAACTCATTAAAATGTGCTGTAGGTAGCTCTGAAGAGAGAGCAGAAAAGAGCAGAAGAGAGCAAGACTTTGAAAATAAAATAAATAAATAATTTAAAAAATGCCCCCCCTCCATTCCTCAGCTCTAAACCGTCCATTTAGATGATCACGCAGTGTGCGCGAAAGTAATTGACAGGAAAGATGGATTGCCTGAACCAATCAGGGAAGAGATTAGTCAGGAATATGTTTAAAATGTAAATTGTCTCAAACAGAGGAATGCACAGTCAACCAGAACAGATATTCTCACAGAGCACTCACAAGCGTGCAGCTGACGGACAGCTATGGCAGTTCTAACAAATGACACAATGTATAGCCCTTGTTACATGTTACCTATAGCACCTTTAAATTAAATTGCAACGTAATCACAGCAAATGTTTTATATTGAATAATGGGCCATGTTTCATGAGCCAGCCGTTTCTTATACAGCAAATACTAAGAGACCAACACCACCAGACAGTTCTACTGACACAATATCCTCTCCTTTCCCTTCCGTCTTGTTTTAACCACATCCCCTTCCACATAGACATCATAATTGTCTAGTCTGTCTAGAGACACTGATCTCCTAAGACGTGTTATATTTAGAATGGAAAAATTAGCCTCCGGTGAAACACGGGGCTTTTTTTGTGTAGATTAGATTTTGGACATACTACTCTGGCCTACTATTTAGTATGCAGTTTGGGATGAAGAGATGGGGCTGATACTGATGTAATTCACTTGTTGGATATCGGACTGACGTCGCAGATCCACATACCGATCCAGATTCCATTCCATCCGCTTGTGCTGGACTATGAACCCGCCATAAAATAACATGAGACAATGCTACTAGTAAGTATTGATAATGTAGATATTAATTTGTCTTGCACTTACAGTTGTATGTTTGTATATTTTGTTGTGCTGTGTGGCCTCATGTAACCTTACACATAATACCAACAACAAAAATCATGATAATAATAATAATAATAGTAATCTTCACGAAAAAAGAGCTCTGGTATCAACATCATTATCGGCAGATATCCAAATGCAGGTATCGGAAATTGAAAAAAAGTGAATCGGCTCATCTCTAGATGCAGCCAGAGCCTCTCACCTCCAGTGCCTGCCTGAGGAACTTCCTCTTCTCCGCCTTGGCCCACTCGATGCACTCGAGGCAGAGCTCCACCTCCTGCCCCGTAGCGGCCTCCATGTCCAGGAAGAGGTCCAGCAGGCTGCGCACCAGCCGGGCCGCCTTGGCCTTGGAGATGGAGTTGAGGAAGGGGCGCACATACTTCAGCAGACCCCCGAGTTCTGGGGTGAGAAGCCGCGGAGGAGGTGGAAAATGGGATGGGTTTATTAATAAATAAATGAGGGAAAAAAACTAAAAATCTTGAAAAGACTCAAAACAATAAGGCGAAATGTACATCCTCCGGAAACATCAACTGAATGTGTTTGTGTGCTAGCTAGTTTTATTAATCAGCCACAGTACTTTGCAAAAGAAATGTATTAAAAAAAACCTAAAGAAAGTAGGCCGTTAAAAGGTGTTTCACAAGTATGACTTGTCCAAGTGTCCAACTTGTTTAACTACACTGCACCTTGACGTAAAATAGAAGGATGACTCACAGGCAGCTGACCGCCATGCTACCGGCATTTCCACCGTGTCTTCCTCGTTTCACATCAACGGCAAGTAGTACTTAGTAGTATAATCAACGCGGCTCCATCATGCACACTTAAGTGGTGCTCCCTGCCTCACTGTACATGAACTCTCACATGTTGTCACATCTTTAACATATCGCCTTAACCTATTGTGTTGCCCATACTGAAGATAAACAAAAGGCCTAAATCTGTCACAACCAGGAAGACCACTTAATAATTTTCCAATACCAGACCGAGTACACGGTTAAAACTTTTGTGTGCACAAAATGAAGCAAAGCTTGAAATGTGATGTTGCCATGGATACCTGCAGCCTGTCCCGTCTTGGCAAGCAGCCCACCCAGCTCCAGGATGCTCTGCTCTTTAACCCGCACCGCCTCCTCATCACTCTCCTGGACGTCCCGCTTTACTACACACACACACACACACACACACACACACACACACACACACACACAATTAAGTTTCATTTCTTTGATAATAGCAGGAAGTCACATAAACACATACATTTACACATAATGCTCAACATATACCGATATGGTACATACTTCAAAACAGCGTTTGTAATACTTTTATCGCTCCTCTTTATCCCCAAGCAGTATTGTAATGCTCATAGTCACTTTCTGTATTCATCTGAATATCTAAAAGCGAAGCATTTGCTCAATTGCAGATACAAAAAAAAACACGTTTTTATTTGGCAAACAGAGGAACAAATGAGCCAAACTACTTCACCGATGTAGCTCCATAATAACCAACACAGCGCTGACAAGAGTTGTCCGTTAGTTAACGTTGGGGAGAATTAACACTTAAACCCATCCGTCATTCAACGATGGCGTCGCCGCTTAAGAAGACTTGCCTTCAAACTAAACGCAGACCACACAAAAACTGTCAACCAAGTTCAAAATGAAAGAGCCGTTTAGCCATAGCGTTAGCTTAGCCGGCTAGCCGGTATCTAGCTAACCTGCTGCTGCTGACTCACTGTGCAAGAAAGGGGATCTGGACCAGTCCCGCTGCTAACTGGCTAACCTACCGCTAGCCTAACTCAAACAACACACCATCAAAAAAAGACATTGCCCGTCCAAATCAATTCGGGAGGACGGCGCAGTGTCCATACTTTACCGATTGAATGCAAGATGTCGATGGAGGCATTCCGGTCTGTTCCGAGGAGAGACTGTGCTCTTTGAAACTCAGCCACCGCCGCGGCTGCCATCTTTACTGGTCTGGCTGCTGTGCTCCGCTTTCCGGTTCGCTCCTCTGCATGATGCATCAATGTTGCCACCTCTTGTTCTCTCAGTGTAAGGTATGGCAGCACCGCTCAATAAAATACATCAGTGAAACATCACATCCCAAAAAACTGAAGAATACACATTTAAATTGAATCCGTTATTTTTCCAGGTACTCTTTTCCACGTGTTCATTGATGTCACCAAACTTGGCCTAGATATCCTACTTGTGTAATACTTTCTGGTGTCACATTGGGATGCAGTGGATAAATGCATGTTAAGATTTTCTGAATTATGTCTCTTTATGGCTAAACACGTTTTATAAAACAATGAAGCCACACTTGTACACCAAAAGTATACCGTTATTTATCATACATAGAGAAAACAAATCCATTACTTAAAAAGGTGATGCTATAACATTAAAGTAAACCCACCACAATTGAGTTACAGGCATCCTTTAAGCTGCAACTTGACTGGTGTTTTTTTTTCACTTATTCATTTTTTTTTAAATTGAAAGATATAGAACGTAAAAAAATCTCTAAAAAAAAGTAGTCTTTATTAATACTTCACAAACAAATTGACAAGGAAAGAAGATAAATATTAAGCATCTGAGGAGGTCAGCACAGGTCTTTCACAGAACGATGGCCAGGTAGTCACAAGCCTGTAACACAAAAAGGAAATATATGAACAGAGGTACCCTGGTACATCTGGGTCCGCATCAGGGATGGACGGGGATTGAAAAAGGGTCCTGGACTTCACTCAGACCGGCCCACCAATACACCACCACCCATGCCACACTTCATGTAAACCAGATTACTGAACAATATTTATAACAATAACTTTAGTATAATAGAACAAGGGGAATGTGTTGCTCTTAGGAGGAAGCTGGCCAGAAGGAACACATAGTTGCACAATGGCAGCAAGGTGCCATGAATTATGAAATAAAAACCAAGTCAATATAATTTCAGTATACCATTAATATAGGCCTATTAATTATATAATATAAGTATATTCATATCATTGTATATAATAGTATACTATACACCACTAGCATAATATTAATACCAATTGGACAATACAGCAATTTAAGAAATACAAAACAAACATTTCTGTGATTAAATCCATGTGCTAGAAAAATAGTCTACATTGGTGGTTAGTCTCCAATTTGTTAATGCCAAGTACTAACTTGTCAATAATCATAACCATTCATGCATAATAATGAGTTCAACATTTCGAAATTTTGCTGTAGCATGTCAACCTTTTTTTAATGTCACGCCCCATCCAGGCTGTGATTTGTCGGTTCACAAAAAGTGACATTCACAAGCACTTGTTTCAACAAAAGGCACCCGATATAGCTAAATAGCCAGCTAGCCAAACCCAAACATTGTTATCTTATCCCTATTGTCTTACCGCTTCAGCTGCAAAACCTTGACTAACAGTTGTTATCGCTGGGCTCAATGGGCTGCTCTCTCTCTCCTCTCTCTCCAGTGCCTTCAGGCTCACTAGGCTGAGATGATTGACTGGTACAGCTCCAAATTAATAATTTGTTAATTTAAAACATTTGGCTGCATCTGTTAAGGGACTTCAACCTCTTCTCCCTCTCTCTCCGCTTTTCAGCGCCACCTTTACTTTTCTTTCTTTTTTTGCTTGTCCATCTTGCTACACTCCACTTTATCCAAATGTCACCACTTAACAGAGATGGGAAAGGGGTGGGGCCTAGGTAAAGTTAGAATGGACTTGACCAAAAGTAATTGGCTGGGAGAGAGGCTGACAGATGTAATACCCAACCGCAGTGGGCCGGCAGCCCACTCGCCTGGGCCAGTCAGACAATTGGGGACGATGCCATCAGGGAAACCCCTGGTGCTCCAGATGGCCAGTCCATCATTGGCATCAGATACTAGTCATGTGTGTGTGAGCAATATACAGTATGCTTGCTTACTCCATACCAAACATGTGCACAAGTTTTCCCTGGCTGACCTTGACCAGGAAAGGTCTTATAAAAAAACTATAATATATATTTAAAGTATAAAGCCCAAAGCACACAACATATTTGTAGCGTGACCCAAAAAATAAATGGAATCATGCTCAGAATCATGTGTTTAAACATGAAAGCACACAGAGCTCGAATGTAGCGGGGCTGTATTTTTTCGCTCACTTCGTGTAGGGCTCAAGTCTATGACATGAAAATTCAAAAACATCAGTCTTTTGGTTTAAAATAACCATGTTCATTTCAATGTAATGTACAGTATATAACATGTGTAAAGTTTAAATATCTACACTGTTACCTGGCAACTTATCATGAGGTTTGTAGAGGTGTCCGTGTCTGCAGCCATAGAGAATACAGGGTTGTGGACGCAGCCCTCCAAGTGCTCAGAGACCCTTAACTCCAGGAGATTCTGCATGACCTCAGGAGTCATGTTGCATTGCTGAAAGAAATGTAATATAATTTTAAATTTAAAAAACCGCCAATATTGGCCTGGCTGATGGGCTTCCCTTACTGTTGCATACAAAACTTAACGCACATTTACCACTAAAATCCCATTATGATGTTGTGAATGCTGGTCATTAAACCGATTAGTTTGGCTTGTAGAAATGTAACTAGCCAAACATTTAAGGGGACTCTAGACGGGGGATGAAACGCCCTCGTCACGATATATTTTCAATGAGAGGCGAGCAGGGGATTCGAATCGCAACAGCTAGGTGGGAAGGACGAGCGGGACGGGGGCTCGTCCTCATAATGTTTCAAAGTTGACTTGACTTCAACAGTGCAGAGCGAAATTTTGATTCCCTGTTCTAGGGCTCCGCTCAACAACCCCCCCCCACTATGCATTAAAGATGACATGCAAATTTAAGTTTTTGTGATTTATGATAGCAGACATGTTAAGTTCACGTAAAACATGTTTTACTAGTATTAGCATCCATGTTCAAATAAAACCTGACCTCATTTAATTATAAAAATTAATTTAATTACTGTGCAATTAAAATTGCACAGTATATGGCATAGGGAATTAAATACAAACCTTTGTGTTAATATACAGTCCACAGGGGCAGGAGACGAAATGGCTGTTGATGGTCAGGTTTTTCCTTGAAGATAGAGATAGAACAGGAAACATTGTGTTTTGCCCTCAAATCAACAACTGTCAACAACTCCCGATGCAACAACAGTTATAAACAAAAAGTTTTAAAATGTATACTTATTTAAAACTACAATCAGCAATGTTTGTGTTCTGATTCAGTCCTATGGTTCTCATGACCAGACTCAATGAAAACACAATTTAATTTAAAAAAGGGGGAAGAGCAAAAATGGATTATTGCAGCTATAACGTTAATATTCCTGATATTCTACTTTTGAACTTGAAGTTACAGTCAATGTTTATTGTAGACAAACATGATCCCAATACATTACATACAGAAAACTATCCACAGATTATTTCAAAAGGCTTACGAGTGGCACATTGGGCAAATAATACGAATGGCATCCTCTTCCATTCCTTCCACAATGGACGAGATATACTGCTCCTCAAACTGCTGGTTCCTCTCATATTCCCCGATCATGGCCAGCTCTGACACAAACATCATATAACAAAACATAAATAATGGAAAAAAAGGTCTGGATCTGATCTCCAATGTCATAACGGTAAGATAAGCTTGTTTGCTATGTTGAGACTTGAGCTTGCTACCTTGTGACATGAGCTCCCGTTGGATCTCCTCAAGCACCGCCAGCTCATCATACTCCTTCATGGCACCAAACATCTGTTCAACAACAACAACAACAACAACAACAACAAAAGGAGACAGTCACAGTCATTAAAACGTGACAACACTAGGCACACATTTCTCAAATTGCATAGGGGAAAAAGGAGCCCACCTGTCCAAGCCCCTTGGCCCCCCAGAGGGAGGGCAGAGCCCGGTCCTCGGACTGCAGTGCGCTCCACTCCTCCTCCATCACCTCCTGCACCATGATTGAACCCGTGGCGCTGGGACACCGAGGGCCGTCTCCCATCTGACGGTATCTCTCCAGTAACCGGGAACGGCTGTTTCTCAGTCTGTCCACGCATCGCTAGTAAATAAAGTCAGAAAGCCACACTTGTTAATGCCCAGCTCCACGTCCAAAATGCTAGCAAGCGAGTTGCACAACTTTTCACCTTTCGGTAGGTTTCCTTCCACGGCGGCGTAGTTCCCTTATAAAGAGAGCGATGTCTGTTCATGGCCTCCATCTGAAGTGCTTGTTTAAGATTAGTTTAATATATGTCCATGCACGGCGAACCGTTTACGAGCCCGAGTTTGGTAAGAGCTTGAAATGTGCACAGGCTCAAGAAAAACATCTCGGTTTATAACCCTTGTGCCCCGGAAGTTGCGCTAGTGTGTAGCGCAATGCATCATGGGTTCTGTAGTTTGTGACGGAATACTCATAGGTCGGGCTAAATAGAAACTTTCAATTGAGTATTTTGCTATAGAGACACAATGTATTTAATTGTTCAGTAGATCACCGAATATAAACGGACTCATGCATTTTAAATAACTAAGCGTGCAAATCCACCCATTAACAACGTAGCCCATAATGCTCATATGCCATAGACAAATACATTTATTCAAGAATAGTAGTCTACTTAGCCAACTGTAGTCTGTGTTTCTTACGACGTTGAGTGGCGTTTCTTTATCGTTTACCATCTGTGTAGGCTACTTATATCTTATATCAAACAGGCCTGGGCATAGCCTATAACTTATAATATCTTATATAGGCCTACTGTCTACACTACATCCTTGCTCTGAATGCTGATCGCATATAGAGAGAATTATCTATAGCTAAGCATGTACAGCCTTGATATCGTTGCACCCACCTGCGTGTAAATATATTTTTCATTGAATCAAACCATTTTTATTAGAAAACGTATGAATGAATAATGAATAAACACAACAATGCTTGGGTGCTCACTGCAGGCCAACTACATGTAAAACAGTACGGCGTCCCCTGCTTTGGCTGGTCGAGACGCCATTGTTTAGGGGGCGCCACGCGTGGCGCGTGTCTCTGTGCGTCCCCAACAGCAGCACATCTGGCCGCGCGCGCCTCCCGCGATAGGCCGCCACACGCCGGCGTCCAATGGCGTCTCGAGCGCAGCGGTTGCGACGGCGACGCGCGAGCTCAGCATCCCCAATCGCTCGACCAATAGCGAGGCGCCGTTCCTCTCCCGCAACCAACCCGAATAACTGCAGATACCCGCATCAAAAAGCAGGGGGATTGTGTGTGTGCATGTGTGTGTGTGTAGTGTGTTTTTTTTCTCCGGGACGCGGGTTGGCTTAGCCAAGGGTATAGCCTACATCTATTTTTAGACTTCATAGTAGCCATTTTCTCGGCATTCGGGTTTTTTTTGTGTTGTTTTGTTGTGTGTGTTTATTTTACGTTTAGGTTTTGCCGCGTAGGTTTAATTTATGTTTCCACATGCGGTCGTCGTCGTCGTCGCCGCCGCCGGCACGAGCTCTAATAACGGCCCACCGTAACCACACCGGTTTTCGCTTTTCAATGGAAGACGTCTTCCCCCGTGCCGCAAGACTAGCGCATTTCCCGTCCGCTCTGCGCCTCTTCTTCCCTCGGCGAGAGAGACATTGAAAAATAAACAAGTCTTTCCACGAGGGGCCCTTTTCATGGAGGTTTCCCACGCTAAGTAGGTCCGCTAGGACGAGGACTGCTACAGCCATAGGCAGCTAGCGGCGAGGCGAGCATTCAACACCCAGCAGGACCGAGGACAGCTCCGACCTGCCCAGCTGCTATGGGGTCAGTGGGTGTGATCCTGGATCCTGGATTTAGAGGTATGTAAAGGCTCTAATATGCCCTAAAACGTGATGTATCGTAGCGATGAGCAATGTTTCACACAAAAAAAACACAAAAAAAATTGTTCAAATGAATGACCCAAATCAGATGCAAATGCACGGAAGGCGTGTCTTTACACTTCAGACTATGTCCAAAAACACCAGCATGTGAAGGCTTTCCTATTTTTTAGATGGAGGACATTAGGATGTGTTTTTTTCTTTTTCTTTTTTTGGTCAGGCTTGTCTTTTTTTGTGTGCTGCACAATTTGATTGGATCCGACTTGACGACAGCACCATTTTCTGAATTGCATCCAGAAACGATGCAGCTGAATGGGTAGGCTATGATATCATGTCACATAGGCTGTATATCAAGGGTCTACATCCACTTGTTTTTTTCTGAAGCCATACCCCGTGTAAATGGGGGGGGGGGGGTTCAGCGCTTCCATTTTGAAGTTAAGATGGATGCTTGCGCACATTTCTTTCCCAGCCGTCCGTGGCCTATCGCTCCTCCTTATATAATACAGATGATGAGCAAATTGTAACGGCGATGGAGAACTACGCGCCGACGAGGCTTCAGGCCTCAGACCCTGATGTGTCGGAAAAGGTGGTCGAAGGTGTCGATTCAATATAAATGTGACTAATGCCTTGGAGCAGGTGTATATATGTATATATAGGCCTACTGTATGGAGGATGTCGATGAGGATTTCATTGCGAAGCCATCACAACAAACCAGGTCCTCCTTACAAGAGCCTTGCATGCATATGCACAGGCTGATTGCAATATTCGTACGCCAATATTGACGTATAGGAATGTCATTTTCTAGACCTGATAGTTATTCAATATGACCATTGTGTTAGTTTAGTTATGAAATATCAATCCGTGGCTTTGGATTGCTGACCAGATCTGACCAACAATATATGAGAACAAACCTAAGGAAAATGCTTTCATGGATTCAATACTTTTCATATATTCAACACTTTGTTTGTTCAGGATGATATTTCCTCTCTTTTCATTGCCTTTAAAATCAAAGAAAGCTTTACCTTGCATTTCCTGTGATTTCCTGTGATGATGTTCTGTGATGTCCATGGGCGATGAAGTCTTAATATGATAACTGAACTCATGATGTTAAATGAAAATGTAGACTCTACACTAAAAGTGTGTATTTTTTCCTTCACTCACAGGTTAGGCATCCTACACTTGAAACGCTGCCACTCTACTTCAGCTCATTGTGTTGATTAGAGGAGCGTGCACCTCCCCTTCCCCACCTCCATAACCTAACACACCTTCACCTCCCCCCCCCCTCCCCCTACTCCGGCCTCTCCTTTTTTTCGTATTTATTTTTGTTTCGTTTCGCTTGTTTTGCCATACACTTCACTGGCACCCTACTCCGGTAAACATGGGAACGGTGCTGTCGCTGTCACCCAGCTACCGCAAGGCGGCGCTGTTCGAGGATGGGCCCGCCACGGTGGGCCACTACACGGCCGTCCAGAACAGCAAGAATGCCAAGGACCCCGCAGCCTCCAAGAGCCTCAAGCGCCCATCCATCATCAGCGCGTTGCCATGGAAACGCATCGTGGCGGCGTCGTCCAAGCGGAAAGGCTCCAAGAAGCTGCCGTCGGAGGGGGCTGGTGGCGACGGGGGCAAGGACGGCGGGGCTTCGCCCGAGGGCGGGCTGGCGGCCGCGGCCTCTGGAGGCCTGAGGCTGAAGAAGTCCCAGTCATGCGCCAACCTCTCCTCTTACACCTCGGGTCAGGACACCGCCGCATTGGCCGCCGTAGGCGCTAACGCCATGGCCGGCGCTACCACCACCACCACCGCCACCAACAACAACAACACTACCTCCTTCCACCTGCCCACCTCCCGCACCCTGGCCAACGTGTCTTCCCTCCTCGGCAAGAAGAACTCCCTCACGGGCCCCGGGGTGCAGGCGTCCAACGCAACCGGCACCCCCAAACGGGTCATCGTCCAGGTCAAAAGAGATTATTGTTATTATTATTATACACTGGTCACTTTGGATTAAAATGTGCGCTAAATGACTGAATGTAAATGTAAATTAATATTTTTCATGAACTATTTCTATTTCTAAATGATGCACCATCCTCACCAAGTCATTTTCATTGTATGTGCAAATATACTTAATTTTTAATACTTAATTCAAAATAAAATAATTCTGATTCTGATTCTGATTCTGAATCTAAATCTTCTATTCCTCTTCATCTCCCACCCCCCATCATCATGGTTCACGCCCTTCCACCTCCCCTTCCTGCCCCCCTACACCCCCACCTCCGCTTCCTGCCCTCCCACACCTCCACCAGGCCTCCACCAGTGAGCTGATGCGCAGCCTGGGCGAGTTCCTGTGCCGCCGCTGCTACCGGTTGAAGCGTCTGTCCCCCACCGACCCGGTGCTGTGGCTGCGCAGTGTGGATCGCTCCCTGCTGCTGCAGGGCTGGCAGGACCAGGGCTTCATCACCCCCGCCAATGTGGTCTTTCTCTACATGCTGTGCCGCGATGTGGTCTCTTCCGAGGTGGCGTCAGAGCGCGAGCTGCAGGCCTCGTTGCTCACCTGCCTCTACCTTTCCTACTCCTACATGGGCAACGAGATCTCCTACCCACTCAAGCCCTTCCTGGTGGAGGCAGAGAAGGAGGCCTTCTGGGACCGCTGCCTGGACATCATCGGGCGCATGAGCGGCAAGATGCTGCAGATCAACACCGACCCGCACTACTTCACCCAGGTGTTTGCCGACCTGAAGAACGAGAGCAAGAAGGAGGAGGAGAAGACCCGGCTGCTCATCGGCCTCGACCGATAAGTGGGAGTGGGGGTGGGGGGGTTGGAGGGTGGGTTGGGGAGGGGGGGGAGAGGGGGGTGGGGGTAGAGGAAGCGTGGGGTCGGCAGTTGAGGAGGTTAGGGGGGATGGGGAGATGGGAGGGGGGGCGCAGTTGTGGCACCACAGTGACGTGATGTTGTCTGGTGTTATTATTGGTTCTATAATATAAACCCTCCCTACTGTGTTGTTGAAGGATGTAGGCGGAGCAGGGTCTGTGAGCAGGTTATTAACACCGTTAAAGCGAAGCTATTGACGCACTACACAGCCCACAGGTTATCAGGCAAAGGCGGCGATTAAGCTATGCTGCCTTGCCCCCCGCCCCCGGGCCAGTGATCAAGCAGAGGAACAGTGGTCTCTGGAGCACATTTGGCCAACAACAACAGCACATATTAAATCTGGTTTTCTGTGGAGCTGGGTAACCAAATGCAGCCATCACAGTCACAGGATTAGATCTAGAATTAGATCTCCATGATGGAGTGGTTGTTTATTCCCGATCAAATGGGTCAAATGTGCACTTGGCTGACCATGTGATGGTAAACGGACATTGTTGTCCTCAAGAGAGCTGTAAGTGAGTAACGTGTCAACAAATTCACATCCTGCTTGACTATGAAATTAGATTTGTTTCTCTTATCGGTGGGCTCAGACCAGAGACCAGAGACCTCTGCCCTGTTCCAAGGTAGTCCGGAAGGGAGTTTGCATGAGTTGACATGAAACACCAGACAATACCAGTGCTTATGTACATAGTGACGGGGGAATCATATTGTTATTTACAGCAAATAAAGAGAAGGGTAGATGCAATTAAACAACTATAGCCCCACTACAAATCCAACAGAATCCAGGCATTTTTTTAGCAAAAAGGTCAATGCCTGGATAGCATAGCTATAATCTGTTGTGAAGCCACTTTATTTGGTCAGGCACATAGAAGTCTGCACATAACTTGGGCATTGTCAACTCCCCTTCACCTTATTCCACCAGTAGCCCACGCCTACGCCCACGCACTCACCAAACCCCAGGCTAGGGATGCACAGTGATCACTTGAAAAAACAAAAACACCTTTGAGAGAGAGAGGAGACCTCACTGGTCATCCGTGAATAGCTGAGAAGCTAAATTGGTGTGTAATCGAGGTGCTAAATGTGAACGATTAAAATGAGAAAATCTAAATCTTATGGCAAGTGAGAAAAGCCCTATTTTTATCATGTGACTGAGGAAAACGCAATACTGACACCTGGCCAGAGCTTGATGGGGGGTGGGATGGGGTGGGGGGGGGGGGGGGGGGGGGGGGGGGTGATTACACTACAACATCACAGAGGGGATTCTATTTTCTTGAATGACACAGAAAATAAATAGAGGAGGAAAGAAAATAAAGAAAGGAGCGAACAAACAAGAGGACAAAGGAAGAAAAACAATGAAAGAAATCTACGAAGAATAACGAAAATGTGAAATTTCTTTACAACTTTTACTATAGATGGCTATATTCAACAAGAATGTTGATTCCTATTCACAATAAACTTCTCTTTTTTTCCATTTCAAAAACACGTGTGCATGAGTTTCACATGTCGTGCTGAACACCTGACTAGTGGACGGACTGAGGCTGGAGGACAGGCTGTGAACAGCTTAAAAAAAACAATAAAACAAATCATCGTAAAACGTTCTGGACGTGCAGCCGGATTTTTGCGGCTACTGTGAAAGGGAGATAGAGGGGGGGGACGGCGGCTTTTCTTTTTTCATTTCACTCAATACATCTGTCCATGAACACATGCTGTAAACAAGAAATGGTGGCCATTTGCCGAGGCAGCCCCCTCACACTCCACGCAGTCTGTTGTGCTGCCCCCCCCCCCCCCCCCCAACAAACCAGACAGAATTGGATTCTTCCTTTGTGACCCTATGCTGCGTTTCACCCCCGAAACACCGCTCTATACTCGCAACCCCCTCTTTTTCCTTTGCTTTCTCCCCCCTGTTATGCTGCTGCCAAAGGTTTTCATTTACATGAGTGGCGTTGACACGCACCAATGCTTCTCTATGTTTTCCCAGCATGCCGCTTCGTGTTGCGCTCAGCACCGCACTTACAGGTCACGTGGGGAGAGACTGAATGGTAGACACGCACATCTCTGGCTACTAGAGCTGATTGTTATGAAGTCATAGCAGATTGGGGCAGATTGCATTCTCTTTTCCCTGGAGACTTCCCCAGCTCTCTCTCTCTCGCTCGCTCTCTGGGCCTTATGCGAGGGGTTGCTCATGAAGAGAACATGGGAGAAACGCCCATGGCTGCATTCAATGAGCACGTTTGATGCAGCATAAATGTCTGAAAAAGCTGCAATGAGGTCAAATAGAGAGAAGTTGGAATGACTGCTATACATTGAAAAGTCTGTTCAAAGTATAGTTCTGAAAACAGGCAGAGACAATACTTCATAAATGATTTTTGGAAGCATCAAAAGTGCTCATGTGAATGCAGCCTAATTTAAAACTAGTATCAAGTTTACAATACTTAAGCAAAGTCAGGATAAGTAAATACATGTTCTTCTGCACTAGAATTGTCCGTGAAGCAGCAGAGGTGTGATAACTTCCTGGTTAGGTGGTGTAATCCTTCTTGGTTCCATGGTGCTAAGGGGTCCGACTGCGGGGCCCCTCTAAATGTAAATAGTGTCTATAATAGGTGGTCCTTTAATGGATTGAGAGATTTGTATGCCCCATGGAATTGTGGAACCCTCCTCAAAACATTTGCAAATATAGCAAGGCAAGGCATCAGTGATGCTTTCAAAATGTTCTCTCATGGAGACACCCCTCGCATTGAGCCAATGGACCTGTCTTCAGATATAAGACCTTCTTCGCAGAAAAGGCATCATTCTTGTGCCAAAATGAAGACTGCCATTGAGTATATATTTTTAAATACAAACGAGTGAAATACGAAGCAAAAGCCAACTTTAAAAGTATTTGATCTTTTGACCGCCCTGAACAAAACAGCGAATAGGTCCCCGACTTGATATGTGGTCTACATCTGTGGACCAGACACAGATACCTGTGGATATATGATAGAAAATATTGTGGCTCTATCGGACCGGAAAGGGCATGCATCGGCATCATCACCTGGTGAAATATGCAAACCAAATCTGTGGAAGATACTTTTTACGTAACTTGCGGAAGATTAATTGAATTGAACTTCCCCCTGTGAGATACGATAATAGCATACTGCTAAACCCATGAAAGAGAAGGCCACGTAAATATGCCTTTTCTTGTGGCCAAATACTTTTAGAAGTTTGTATCATATAGATCCGTTCTATGTATGTTATGAGTGGGCAGACTGGATGGCAGCAAGTCCGGCACTGTAAGAACAGGAAATGTAGCTTTTAACCAGAATCAGACCTCATGAGGCAATTGTGTTGTGTCAGCATAACGACCACGTTAGCAAAGCTTATTTACATGTTGCTTATCCTTGCTGTTGCCAAGAGTATCCAAGTAGCATTCATAGTTAAGGTTATTCAATAATCACTTTTTGTTTTTCAATTTTGGATGGTGATATCAGTTTTTCTTCTGGTAGTCCATTGTGAAATTTACATGTAAACAAATTGAGTATTTCTGCTCAAAATGGTTGATAAACAAAAACATATGCTAGCATGACTAAATAACCAGTACACAGATGTCAGTTGTTCAGTTTGTATATTACAAAACAATTCAACAGCAGACATCTCAGGTCTACTGAGGAAGACATCATTGTTGCATAAAACTCACAATTTGCAATTTCTCCATTTGCTGAGAAAGAACTATTGTTACATACTTTGTTGAATGGGGATTGTTTTTGCTTCTGCGTCAACATGTTCTTACGTTCTTTACCCTCTAGGGATGGCCATGACTAAAAAACCACACACACACGCACGCAGGCACACACACACACACACACACACACACACACACACACACACACACACATACATGCGTTCACTTTCTCTTACTTTTTCAAAGCATATTGAAACAATCAAAGACAAACTACAGTGGGAAACAGAAGGAGCTGATCAACCCTGCCCCCCCCACTCTTCCTTATTTTACACCTCCAACCTCTCATTTTTTCCTGGGAATAGAAGAGATAACATAAGACCACAGGAGCCAAACACATCTCTGTAAAATTTGACTGAACTCAAAGAGAGAGAGGAAGAGAGAGAGAGAGAAAGAGAGAGAGCGAGAGATAAGGGGAAGCCTTTCCCTCCTCTGTGCTGATATATCTGATCAATGTCTGTGCCATATTTGATCTTACAATGCATATAAGAAGAAAATAATGTGTAACATATGAAGCTTATATGATGATCATGGACTATGATGAACGATGATGATGATGATGATGATGATGATGATGATGATGATGATGATGAAGATTATGAAGATTTTGGAGTTATTACAATCTCGTCGATTTTTTCATTTGTGAACCATATTGTGTATAAAATGACAACCTTGTGGAACAAACATGAAAGGCCACTCGTGTTGCTAGTTAACGATGCTGCGGTCACTGACTCTGTGGGTGTATGACTGTATGTACGATGTGAGAAGACTGTGTTCAACTGTTACACTTACTTTATATAAAAAAAATTTGCAAGCATTTCTGTGGTGAGGCAGGCTTTTATGAAAAAGGAAAAAAACATTGAAAAAACATGAATATATTCAATTCGATTTGTATCTCATTCAATGACGCGATGCACAAAAACATGTACACACACACATGCACACGCACACACACACATCAATGCAAGTATATATACACACACACACACAAACACACACATACACACAGATGTACATATAGAAGCATGTTCAATGGTAATTTCACACACTTATCTGCTTACATCTCTGTACTAAGGAAGAGCCATGACCAGACATTTTGAACACAACGACATTTGTCCCAAAAATGATCTCTTATTTCAGTGGCTGAGATTCCTTAGATTATGACACTTGCATCACTGAGTCCAACACAGGTGTTTAGTTTGCCAGAGCTGAAAACAGTGGTGCTATACACACACACAGACACACGCACGCACACGCACGCACGCACACGCACGCCCCCCCCCCCCCACACACACACACACAACTTTTGTCTGTAATGGAGCACAACTAATCCTTCCCTTATCGCCTCTTTTTTCTTCATTTAGTCTCAGAAATGTGATTTTCTGTTCATTGTTCACATGTCCTCCATTGGAGTGGCGCCTCTAGGGAGCTGCACTAGAGACTCCTCACAGAACTACTGGACTCTTCTAGCATGGCTAGCAGGCTAAGTATAGCTTGCTAGCATCCACACTACAACACTAGTTATGGGTAAACCCCATTCAAAAGTGCAGCATTGGAAACAAAACCACATTAAGTCCACTCTTTATTGGAGGTCGAACAGACACATTTTGACTTTCCTAGTGCTGCATTAGTAAACTAGTATGGTAACATCCTAATACGTACATGTAGCCTATATCATTTATAATTATACAAGGTTTGAATATAGGCCCAGTATTAGGACCTTGTAAGGTACCATTTTAACCAATAACGATACATTAAGATAACATCTCTGGTTTGTCAGTAAACAGTAAGCAAGTAAGGCGGGTGTTGAAATGGGGGAAACAATGCGGTTTAATCAAACAAACAACAAATACAGATAGATATCTTCCGTTCATTGGGATATAGATAAGATAATAAGATAAGATGGTGCTTTACTCCTCCCCGTGGGGGAATTGTTGCGCTACAATTGCAAATACACAGGAAAAACAGGACAGAAAAGGATTCACTAAAACAACAACAATAATAATAATAATAATAATAATAATAATAATAATAATAACAATAATAATAACAATAATAATAATAATAGTTTAGCATGTAGGCTATAAAGTGCGTATAGTGTGCAGAGTGTGCCGCGTATAAAAATGCCGTAAAGTGCACTATAGAGTGCAAAAACAATATCAATATGGTAACACTTTAGATTAGGGACCACATATTCACCATTAACTAGTTGCTAGGATCGTAATTTATGTACAACAACTTCCTTACTTACTATCAATAAGCAGTAATTAGGAGGTTATTGAGGGAAACAAGTGAATGGCCTAGTGGTTGTAGAATATGGTATACAGAATAACGCATTAATAAGTGCTTTATAATGACTAATAAAGAGCCAATATACGTGCTTATAAGCAACTAGTTAATGGTGAATATGTGATCCCTAATCTAAAGTGTAACCTCAATTATGATATAAAACAATATCTGAGGTAACCGAGGTAAAGCGAATAAACATACACATACAGCAAATACGGCAAATCACAATGAATCTGAGCGAAGTGAAGGTCCACTAGACACAGATGTGTCGGTGAAGACGAATGTCAAACCGAAACACATTGCGGAAGCGAGCGCGAGCGTGTTGCGGTGGGCGCTGTCCGCGGTGCTGAAAGGGACGGCGCGTCCATCGCCGCCGCTTCCTCCACCTCCCGCACGAGACGTCGATCTATCTGCACCACGTGACCGAGACCGTGGCGCGAGACCGTCGACGGCAGCGATAAAAAAAAAAAAAAAAAAAAAAAAGAGGAAGCAACGGATCGCACTGTCGGCGAGCGCGCGGCGTTAATCAGGTGGATTCCCTTCCTTCCTCTCCAGCTGGACCAATCAGAGTCCGCCTCGCCGCCGGGACGTGTGCAGTAGTGCGCCGTGCGCAGGTTATAATAAACCACGTCCACCGCTGCGTGTCCTACCCCGCTGACTCCGACTCCCCTTCATCCGAGAAGCGTCTCCCAGCGAACCACCAGGCGAAGATGGCGGCCCGGGTAAGATAGATATATACGTTTTATGATATGTGCGTACGAGTAGTGACTCTGTGTCTTAACGCGTCGTGGTGGTGGACATTGGGGGAAAAAAAAAAATGTTGGCCGTTGGCTGGCAACGCAACGACCCCCCCCCCCCCCCCCCCCGCCCCTCGCAGTGTTAGCACAGCTGAATGTCAACGCAGGGAGAGCATCGTCTCTCCCTCATTTTACTTGCCTCTGCAGACCCTCATTCCTCATTACGAGCCACGAATACCCCCCCCCCCCCCCCCCCCCCCCCCCCCACACACACACACACACACACACCACCACCATGACTTTGTGTAAAAACCTGCTCCCGGGCTATTAAACAAGCTAACCCAGTGTATTAGCCAGAGTGGTGGTTAATCCATCATTGTGTGTATGCCCTTGAGCAGGGATGCGGCACAGGGCTGTCCACGGGCTGGCCGCCTGTCCGTCTACATCGCGTGGAAAGGCTGTTTTAGAGACATAATGCAGACTTACCGCATTATTGCAACACGACGTAGCCTATCGTGGCAATGGCGAGGCTGCCAGGCAACCCTCACCACCACATGTCTGCCCTATCGTTTATGTCAGCACCAACCACTAGTAATAGGGTAGCAGCCTTTTGTACTGTGCACCTATTGCATGGTAACAACCCAACGATACATTAAGTCAATTGTAATAGCCTGTACCTGTGATTGGCCAAAGGACATATAGGAAATAAAATGCTCTTATTCAAAATAATGTATATGTGTTGATAACAAGTGAAGTCATAACGAGTAGTAAATCATCTCTGGCTTCATGCAGTAAAAAACAGGGATCTATGTCGTTTCACCCCAACACATGTAACACGTCATCAACGACTGATTTATACATAAACTTATAAGCATTGCATTGAAATCCTAAATATTGTAAAACATGAGCATGAATGCAAATGAATAGGCACTGCAGTATAGCTATACATTTGACATTTACAGTATTAGTGAAAGCAATTCATTGTATGGCGTTTCTCATGTCTAATTGACAAATATATGCACTCAGAGGATTAGGGATATTATTAGGGGTTCCACTTTTTTAATACAATTATACAGGGTTAATGCCACCCTGATTTCAAATTAAAGGATCGTTGAATATAATACGCAATCAATCAAATCAATACAACAATAATTCAAATGTACAAAGCAAAACTCTACTTGGAATTTGAGTTATATCCATATATTCCTCTTCTAAGACAGGTACAGGCAGAAGCTTGTTTAATGATCAACTCCTATACTATCAGCTTAAATCTCTGCACTTTGCTAAAGAAGGACCACTGGCTACAAAATCCATGATCCATGCCTTTTAATTTGTTTTACAGATTGAGAGATTTGTCCCAAAAAATGATCTTAATTTGGTGGCTTCGGCTGAGTGATTGCTTACAATATTGCACTTGCTTAACAGATTTAATTTGGTGGCTTTGGCTGTGTGATTTCTTACAATATTGCACTTGCATAACAGATTGCACCTACGCAGACCAACAACAGGTCGCTGCTTTGGTCTGCAAGAGCTGAGTACAGCGTTTAGATGACAGCGCTAGTCTCAGGAGAACACTTTCCTTCCTCCCAAGATGAAACGCTTGAATAAGAATAGCATCTGCAGTAGTATAGCCAGCCTTGTAGAGGGAGCACAGACACATGGAGGTTATTAAATATTCCATTAACAAAAACAAAAATATGTTGTACATTTGAAAACACAGAAAGGCATCTCAGTCAGCAAGGAATGAGCAAACATTTCTACTTATATTTGTCTCATGAAAAATCTGCACTACCTCTCCCCAGGCTCAAAGAGTAACCTGCGTGGTGAAAATGGGCAAATATATATCAGGACAACTGATGTAGTCGGTTGTCACTTTCTCAGTCTCCAAATTTCAACAGATTGTTTTTTAAATACATACAATAAAATGTATATTACATTTGGGTGAGTGGAGCTGTGTGTCAGTATCAGCTGAGGCATCTCACGGCACACGATGTACCATTATAAAGGTCCTGTTACTATGGAAACACAATATATTTTCTTAATTTGTGCAGCTCATTCTTGCTTCTTTGGAAGTATGTTTCTATTGATATGAACTTACTATGTTTTTGGCTTCTAGTATATTCTAGATAATTTATTCATATAAAAACATATAATCCTCCTTGACCCAGTATACGTTCATGTGAGTGCATGTGTATTCTCCTATTGAGGCTACAAAAACAGGAATGTGTGTGTGTGTGTGTGTGTGTGTGTGTATGTGCGTGTGTCTGTGTGCATGTGCCTGTGTGTGTGTGTGTGTGTGTGTGTGTGTGTGTGACAGGAGAGGAGGACAACATGCCAGTGGTCACTGTTGACTCATGTTGTATGACTGCCTAAGAGGGCTACCGAAAGATACACTTGCTATTCAAGCACACACACACTCTCACAAGCGCACATTCTTCCACACCCATAGACACACATACCACTACCCCACCACCATACAGAGAGAGAGAGAGAGACAGAGACAGAGACAGAGACAGAGAGAGACAGAGACAGAGACAGAGAGAGAAGAAATACATTGTTAATATCACATTAATAGGGTATGATGTGTGAACCTATGGACATGGTGGTGCAGTGGGCAGTGCTCATGCTTTGTTTAGCTCCAGAGACCCAGGTTTGATTCCTCAGCTCAGGGATCTTGTCTGTGTGGAGTTTGGTCTTAGCTTACAGGGTAGCCTGACTAGAGACCATACCAGGATTAAGATGATAAATCGATAAATAAATAGATGGAAGGAAGGAAGGAAGGAAGGAAGGAAAGAAAAGAAAAAGAAAGCTTGATGGTAACTAATGATACATCTGTGCTGGCCAAAGTTGGCCTAGCTTCTAGTCACTATTCCCTATAATATCATGTGTGTGTGTGTGTGTGTGTTTATGTGTGTGTGCAGGCATGTATGTGTATGTTTGAGAAAAAAAGAAAAATAAGTCGAGCCACAAGTCACAACCTACAAGCCCTCTCTGGTCTCTCTGCTGCGGTTTCCCACCCTCCTGCAGCACTTGGCTGTCATAGCTGGTCATTCTTGTATAATAGGGGTACGCCCTCTTTCAGTCGCTAAAGCATTGCCGTGACCACCATGCAGCTCTTACTGTCATGCATATTGCCATCTTGATGCACCAGATCTCCACGATAAAAAAATTAGAAGGAATTTTGATTAGTATGTCTTACTGAATGACATTGACAACACAACAGAGAACAACAGTGAATTCATGAAAGGAGTTGTTAATTCAAGTAAGAATATGCCAGCTCTCTGTACTCAATATGTGTTTTAATATTTTTATACATACTTGTATCGTCTTTTGAATATGGGGGGGGTCCTCACGATTAACACTTTGAAAAGGGTAAAAAGTAAGGATATCAAATACATATAAACTGTACTTGTACTGCAGTGGGTGTGTATTTCAGTTTAAGAGGTCAATAAATCGATTTACAACGGCGTTATTGCTGTGCAATTTGTGAGTAGCGTCCAACGGGTCTTCTTTGTGATTGCGATGGAAGCAAATGGTCTCAAGCGAACCAAACAGAGAAGGAGCAGGCGTCAACACCGCAGTGGAGGCGGAGGGGGCGAGGAAAGGGCGTTAACAAAACATAAAAGCTTTGGGCTCTCTCTCTCTCTCTCTCTCTCTCTCTCTCTCTCTCTCTTTCTCTTGTTGAAAGTTGTCAATATGCATATTCGTTCAAGGCTCCTTCAGTGACAGCCTAAGAGGGAGATCATTTTTAATTAAGTAGGGGTCATGATCTTTTTCCGTTGACTTCCCCCATGCACTCTGCTTTGTTACCTTGTCTCTACCTCTGCTGATTCTCTGTGCGTCATAGTGGAATTAATGGTTTGGTCTTCCCTCTCCCCACAACACACACACGCAAACACATGCACGCACACACACACACACACACACACATACCCACACACACACCTTTCACCTTTCTCGGAAGCATAATATGGACACCCGATATTTTCCATCAAGTTGTTTTGTTTGCCGAGTACAGTTTTGGTACTGGTGGATGGCATCTCTCAGTGCATGTTTTGTACGCGGTTAATATTCTTGTAACAACACACTGGAAAGCATAGCAAAGCAAGCATCTCTCTCTAGCTCTGTTTGATATAAAGAACAACGTCACCTGTACAGCTCAGCTTAGTGTGTCTTTCCCTAATGTTTATAAGGTACTTATGTACCTGTAAAGCATGTGTTTTATTGTATTTATCCATTCTTGTGTAAAAGGCCATGTAGGTGTGCATGGGAGCAAGCAGGTGTGTAATGTTGTGGTGCTGGACGGTTGTAATCCTTGTCTCGATGCAAAGCCTCACTCTTTCTAAGCTGTGAGCCCTGGCTATATTTAGACTGCTACCATCCCAGTGCTAAGGGGCAGATAGCTAGCACAACGCACCACTAAAACACACTGTCAAACACACTGCTAAAACACACTGTCAAACACACTGCTCGGACACACACATGTGTACGCACAAACAGGAACATAGAAACCTGCCCACCCAGAGAACCACAAAACACATCAAACACACACCAACAAAACACACACATACACACACACACAACAGCCCATCCTGCACTAGACAGGAAGGCGTCTAAATGTCTAAAAGCATTCACACACACAAAGGAAACACAACATGCTGTGGGTACGGAGCAGAAAGTTAGAAAGGACGATGGGCCATGACGGGGTGATGGTGGGAGACTTAAGATGGAGGATTAAGGGGCTTTTAGGTCTGTTAGGATCGGCCCTTCCGAGACAACACCCATGCACATCCTGCTGTAGACCAGTGTGTGTGTGTGTGTGTGTGTTTGTTCAGCTTACGTCTTACCTTCCCTGATAAAAACATCAAATCAAACACAGTTTGGGCCACAACTGTAATGGTTTGAACTTGATGAAGCAGCCCATTGAACCCCACACCCGCTAGCGCCTTGATTTAATGCAGGGAGCTGCTTAGCGACATTAGGGTTAGCTAAGTGGTGAAATGAATTGGCTCCGTTGCGCAGCATAATAAACATTAATAATGTCTTAACTGGCGCTTGGTGAACAGCAGACCCATACAGTAGCTGTCCATTTCACATCCTGCCCTGTAATAGATGTGAAAGTATTGCAATTCTACAATTATTATATTGCGATTCGATATTCTGACTGCGATTTTTGTTTACTTTTTTAACACTAGACCAAAGGAATAAGTTGAATCATACACTTCTAGAGACTGTATATCATGAGGGCATATTTCCAAAAACAATGCACATCATATGTCAGTCAGTCTTTCTGAATTTTATTTCAGCAGCGTCATTGCTGTACTGGGAGGGTTTAAGGGAAGGTTGCATGCTACTGTTTATGTAGTGTACTTCTTCTATGCACTTAAAGTGCACTCCTACTTTTCAATGTTTTTATATAGGGTTGTGCTTGATACTAGAAAACAATGATCCTGGAAAAACAACCAATGTTCAGGAATGTAAAAAAAATGTCAAGTCAACATTAAAAATGGCAATTCGAAAATTACAATAATCACCAATGACCAATTCAGTCACTGATGAGCGCCCTATCTAATCAGTGGGCCCAAACAAGGGTCATATTCATTCTTGCTCTTCTCATAGAAAAGACTACTACATTGTCAACTTTCTATTACCGATCCTCCGTGTAGCTAATTGAAAGAAGTAACCAACCAAAGTAGTGTTTTTGTTTGTTGTTTTTTGCTCACTTGCTATTAGTGCACTGGTGCTCAGGTGCATGGCACATCCCTTTTCTTTTTCTGGCACTCAGCACAACAGCGACAGACATTCAATCAATGCGCGACTCCGTTACGCATCGATCATTACAGCGTGACAACTTGATATGCGCAGTGAGACACCACAGCATGCATAAATGAGCAGGGTCCCCCAGAGTGGTTGGACTTTTATTAGAGAGAGCAAGCCAGGAGGGGAGAAGCAGACGCTGACTGGGGAGATATTTGTATCACATTGGTATACGGTAGCGAGCCGTGTTAAGTGAACAAGCAAGAAGATATCGGCCATCTTTTAGAAGTTGGCTAATACTATAGCCAGGAGACCACCAGAATGGATACTGATATGATATACCTCATGAGTTATTCATGATGCATCCACCGTAATGCACCAACCAGGGAGTGGTCGAGGGAGTGACTGCATCATCTAAACTTTCAATCAGAGAGAAAGTCAAATCCTTCCTTTTCCAAAGTAGTTAAAAACAGGTAATCTTTCGTAACAGGTCATTACATTATCTCTATATTAGTTTATTACTAATGAGTAACAACTTAGGCCAGTGGGGAGTGAGATAACGATAGCAAGGGTTATTCAAATAATAGCAATGATGTCTGAAACACAATTTTTCTGTTCCATTTGCTGCTACCTGTTTTGATTTGTTTTCCTTTTTTTTTAATAGTGGGTGAAATTGCATTTTAGAGTAACTGTGAGAACAACAGTGGTCAAGTGTGGCAAAGTGAATGCCTGATATTTTTTGTAAGGTAGGTAAATGCAACTGAAATTGAAAGAAAATGCAGTTACAACTCCTCTCAACAACATTTCTGGAGCAGAATTTAATATACGGTAATGTGATCTGCCTGCAAGCCAGAGGGGACATGAAGGATGAGGAGTAGAGAGGGTCTGGGGGAAACAAGATAGAGAGAGATGGAAGGCGCTCCAGGCATGTATCCTGTAGCAGTACAAAGCTTCAGACAGGCCAGATATTTGCTAACCTCCTTTCTCCTCTTCTCTATTGAACAGCAGCCACACCACACTCTGAAATGCAGTCCACACATGCATTGTTTCATATCCGCTTTGCATCATAATCCGGACACGTGTGGAAGCAAAATGCAAACGTTTTGTTTTACCTTATTTACACACATAGAAATACATTCTTGGAGTGGTGCAAAGTATATATATATATTGGTGCAAAGTACAAATACACACAGTTCAAATGGAGGTTTAGATTAGCATCCTATGTTGTTGTAACACTTTGCCTGACTTACTCTGCCCTTTAAGCTACCCTACTAATACTGACACTAACTGACCTAATCCTATTAACAGCCATTGCAATACATGATACGCAGAGAGCTTCATTCTATATACTCATACCATGGATTACATGAATCACAATCAATAGCCTAAAGATATTTATGCTCCATTTGATTGGTTGGCTGATTGGTTGGTTAAATTATCAATCTTTCAGTTGATCAATCAATAGATATGTTTGATGAACCAGAGGACATGCTTAACTTTGTGGTTACTGTTACTGATACGTATTTCACTCATTCATAACTTATCTGCTTCATCCGTCCATTCCATTCAGTTGTAACCATCCACCCACCAGAGCTCCACGAACACTGCTTTATTCTGTTGTTATGTCTACACGCTATAAACCACATGAAGCACCCTTTGTCAGTTATGTGGCCACTTCAGACCTGCATGGCAATCTGCATATGGCTGACTCATACGCATAGCAATAACAGTTGGGGTAGAAGATGTATGAACTGTGTGCATAATATGGATTTTTGGTAAAAGTAGTAAAAAGAGTAGAGCATGAATACTTGAAACCTAAAATAGACGTATAATTGAATGGCAATCAAACCATAATAAGGAAATATACTTTTCAGACCCCAACTTCACCATGCCACCTTCCCTATGGTGGTCTCATTGTGAATGTGTGTATGTGTGTGTGTGGGTGGTCATGGTTTGTGCATGTGCATGCGTGCCTGCATGTGAAACATGCATGCACCTGTAATGGCAGCATACCAGCTTCCCAACTCGCTCGGCTCCAGCGCCTTGCTGCTCTCAAGTCCCCCCCCCCTCCTCCCCCCCGCTGTCTCAAAAAGATTATTCTGTCTTCTGCTCCCCCCCCCCCCCTACTTCTCTCTGTCTGCCTACGCTGGGTTCCCGCCCAAGGTCGTAATATTTTTCAAGGTATGTATGGATGTATATCTGCTGTTCTCTCACACGCCGCCCATCCTTATGTGCTCATCTGCAATATATATATATATATATGAAAGTGTGTGTGTGTGTGTTTTGTTTTCTGCCTGGAACCTGCTGCTCATAGTGAGTGTGTAAAGGCTCTCCGAATAGGGGAGATAGGGCCTTTCTGCTTGTCATTCCCCTGCTGCTGCTGCTAGCTAGTGAGCTCGCTAGCTCAGGACACATACACTCTCCCAGCATTCATTGCAATTCCGTAGCTGTATTGCAATGTGATCGCCTGTCGTCATTTGGCGTACTGAGCTCTGAGGCTGCATCATTACTGTGACATCCATTACATGAACATACCCTCTCTACATGTTGCAAATCGCTATTGTTGCAGCAGTGCAAACAGGTCATTGAATTCAAGGTTGAAAACTATAAACTTTAAGCTGGATTATACACATGCAATGACAGTTTATAACAAATTATATCATGGCCTGAGTAAATACCCGATTCTGGTTGGCTGGAGGGGTGTTGATTAACTTTCAATAACTGAACGGCTATGATGTGATCGTAACATAAGCAGTCTTATCACTGGTCTAAAAACTAATGCGCCAAACAAAACGTTAATTACTGTCAACTTGGAACAGATTCGGATGGGACTACGTTCAGAAAGCTTTCCTGTTGCCATGTCGTTACTAAGGTCGTCTTTATTTACTGGAGTAATAAGGTAACGTTGCCATGTCGTTACTAAGGTCATCTTTATTTACTGGAGTAATAAGGTAACGTTCGTTACTAAGATCGTCTCTATTTACTGGAGTAATAAGGTAACGTTGCCATGTCGTTACTAAGGTCATCTTTATTTACTGGAGTAATAAGGTAACGTTGCCATGTCGTTACTAAGATCGTCTCTATTTACTGGAGTAATAAGGTAACGTTGCCATGTCGTTACTAAGGTCGTCTCTATTTACTGGAGTAATGAGGTAACATTGCCATGTCGTTACTAAGGTCATCTTTATTTACTGGAGTAATGAGGTAACGTTGCCATGTCGTTACTAAGGTCGTCTCTATTTACTGGAGTAATAAGGTAACGTTGCCATGTCGTTACTAAGATCGTCTCTATTTACTGGAGTAATAAGGTAACGTTGCCATGTCGTTACTAATGGTGCGTTCTATTTGTCTGGTAATCGCGACTTGCAGCTCGGGTGTGACGTCACATCCGTCTCGGAAAAAGAGTGACCCCGGGTTTTTGTGTTCTATTTGGCACACACGAGTCGGAGGAAAGATGGACGCGACTTTAATATGTTTGAAAAACAGTATCATTCTGTGTTTAAACGTTAATTAAATAAAGACACATTGATCACAGAGAAATTACCCAAGATTTCACAATGTGCTTGGTTGCAATAGGCAGTTTGGATGTTTCGTAACGTTTATAGTGATTATCTCGTTTACGGTGTACCCACCGCGGATTTCACATGTTCATTACATATTACACAATCGTATTTTCCAGTTTGATATCTGAATATTCCGTTTTGATAACGTTAGGCTACTGCTCTGCTTTCTGCTCAAGAATCGGCATTGTTGTCATAGCAACATGGAGCGTCTCTAGCCAGTTCGGAGTAGCCATCTTTGTTACTGAACTCTGGGTCCTCTGAGTTCAGACGAGTTGACGAGTCGTATATACCATAGACATATATACATAGACGCCTCATGACGTGCTGGAACGTAACCCAGCGTCGCCGCCATATTGATTGGGTCTCCTCACTCTAGTCTAGCATAGGAGTCAACGGGAGAGCAAGCTATGCCAGTATTTTGTGCAGCTTACGGCGCAGTATTGACACCAGATCGCGTGGGATTACCTTTCACAAGTAAGATTGAACAATAATTGTTATTTAAAAAAAAAAAATTAAAGAAAATTATTAATTCGTCCTGTATCATAAATAAATCTCTGCCATTTGTAACAAACCAAACCGTGTGAAAATCCGGTAAAAATTCGGGGAGTTATGCTTATTATTGTAGTTGGGGATACACCTTCCTCCATAGAAATGAATGCACTGGGGACGCACTGGGGACCCATCCAAGATGGCGGCCGCGCTGATACGTCAGCTCCAACAGGCAGTGTCAGTCTATGAGGCGTCTATGTATATATGTCTATGGTATTTACGACCTCAGGGGCGTTCTATTTGCAACTTCCGGTTCGTAACTCGGAAATCCGACTCGCAGATCGAGTCGGGTGGACAAATAGAACGCACCATTCGCTCGGTTTTTCTTTAATATGACATGAATATGAATGTGATGTGCCTTTTTTGAATTTTGTAAATATTAATTATAATACATTTAAAAAAAAAAAATAGAACGCACTAACGTCCGCATTCCATATGAATCTCATGTTAACTGATTGCGTTCCAGGCATCAGACCCATATATTTCGGTCATGTTGTTTGTATATTTTAATTTTAGCTGATTAAGTTGACAAAAAAACAATAACGTTATAGATGAAAGTAACTAATATGTAATCATTGTTGGTAACTGTGGTATAAGCAGAATAAAACACTCTGGGGTGTCCCGTTATTGGATAATAACGTGGTTTATTCCTTACATATCTATAAGCTATGAGACAATTGGCCGTTCATTACTTCTACTCATTGTTCTCTATTGCACATACGACTATTGCAACTATGAAACAAAAAATATATGAACTAAAATAAAATATTATATAAGAATACGTAATTTCCATCCATTCCAAGGCCTGAAGTCTCTGTTACAGCAAAAAGAAAATATTCAAATATTCAAAATAGCAGCTTAAGTACAGAACTACCCGGGAGACAATGTATCTTCAACAGTATCTAAATGGTGATAAATATTTATTTTCTATGTCATCCATAGCATTTTCTCCTGGCCACAGGCAATGCAGCTCATTTGGACTACCACAACATGATATGGACGTATGGATTCCTTGGGCCAAATGGGTGGTTTATTTCACTATTGGATAGCCAAGATATGAAATGATGCTAAAGTTAAAAGATATAATGATGGGTAAAAGGGAGAGATTGTAGTGATTTGGGTTAACCATGTCTCCTGTAGGCAGCTAGGTTTTCATGTACTGGCTGCTCTCCAGAGCAGGTGCCTCATTTTCCTTTGTAACTTAACAGCAATATGAGAAGATAAAGTAGCTTATACAAGCCAAATAGTTTTGCGACCTCTATAAAAGTCTAAAATATAAACGATGGATCAATCATGCATTACTTTTCACATCAGGGTTGACAAAGGGAATTCATAAATACATTAACATAAAACGCGGATATCTTGCATGGCACAATAAGACCCAAACACTGATATGGCTTTATGTATCAATGATGTCTCTTTATTTTCTTTAGACAGTTCATTTTAGCTTATTACTCATGTTTTTATTGAATCGTAAGAGCCCCTCTTATTTTCCACTCGTGTGGCATCTGACTATAGAGCACAGGGCACATGGTTCTAATATGTTTTTCTACATTCATATTTTATCCATTTATGTTCTGGCCTGGAGGTCATTGGCACACATCTCCTTGGATAGATGAAAGTCTAGAGTTTAGATAGTGCTTGTAGAAATGTGCTGTCTCACCTTGCTACCAGGGCTTGTTTACAGGCGAGAAGCCAGCACTGCAGTACACCCCCCACACCCCCCCCTCTCTCTCTCTCTCTCTCTCTCTCTCGCTCGCTCGCTCGCTCGCTCTCTCCATCCGTCTAGCTCTTTCTCTCCCTCCCACTGTCCACACCCCACTCACTCTCTATCTGTCCATCTCTTTCCCTTTCAAATGTTAACCTCACTTACCTCACGCTTATCTCACAATTGCCTCTCATCAGCTCCCCCCCAGCTTATTTTCCCCTTCCTCTCTTTCTCCTTATTAATATCGTACCCCTTTGGTATTCTTTCTGTTCCACATTCACTTCTACTCTATCCTGTTGATCTCTATATGCATCTGTATCTATTTTACCTCTTGCTTTCTCTCTTCATCTCTCTCTCACTGACCCATCCCACCCTTGGACCTCACTTAAATCATTATTACTTCATTATGTCACAGTTCACCTTTAATCTTCTGATGACCATGTAAAATACATTAGTTGTCGTTACATTTTGCTATTTGATTATTATTATTATTATTATTATTATTATTAGATGTATTGTGTGTATATAGGTGTATATATATTGTAGTTATTACCAGTTGTATTTTTATTCCTATTTTTCTTCCTATATCCTCTTGTTTGATTTGCACTGGCCTTTTCTTGCTGCTGTAACACCATAATTTCCCGTTGTGGATGTTTTAAATCTTGACTTCTTGCTTGACTTACTAAAACGACGACAGATGGCACACTCTTAAAGCTAGATAAATGTATATTACCACCACTAATGGCACATCTTGCTGCTGTATAAAGACTAAACTAACAATCCCCCTAACTATTTATTTATATTATATTATATTATATATTATATTAACATCCTGTGATATAGAGAGAGCTTGTTGTGCTGTGAAACTCTCAAGCTGTGAAACTGAACAACAGAACAACTGTGCTATTTTTATTGTATAAATTCTGCTTCTATTCAGTTTTGTACTGTGTTAACTAAAGTCAAAAAGACCATATAGCACTGTTTGCACGACACCATGATAACTATAACATCTGCTGCAGTGCCACGTCCACGGCGATGCTCTCTTAGGGGTGGTAGACAGATGATTTGTGGAGTGCATGACGGACTGACAGAGGTCTCTGTGGTCTCTGTCGTGAACTAGGGCAGGGAGGGAAAAATGTGGGGCATTTGATGCCACATATTGGCCTGCAGAGACGGTTTTGCGTGTCATCATCTTGAAAGGGGTCACCTGATCTGACAGCACCGACGACCTTAACACTGAAAATCAAAGGAGGCTTGCTTCAGATTCAATCAAATGATGTACCTTGTGGAGAGCGAGAGAGAGAGAGAGAGAGAGAGAGAGAGAGAGCATGGTATTGTATGCAGAAGGTTTTCAATGTAGTATGGAGAGAGTGGAATGAGTATCATACTGTGATTCATACTCTGAGACTCAGCCATTGAAACCACAGCAACCTCAATAGCTCAGGAAACATGCATAAAGCAGAACAGTGGAGAGAGACATTCTCTGAGCAGTAGATCAGTGGGTGTTGTCTGTTCCCTGCTGGCTGACCTCTGGTTGCTTGCAAGGTCATTGTAGCAGTAGCCTCTGCCACACACCACCTAAGTGGCTTTGCTGGGCTCCTCTGACACAAAACACAGGTAGATGTTGGTATACACCAGTTTATTGGTGAGATGGTACAAGGCTGAGTAGGTGTCAGAGCTCCCCCTGACTGTGTGCATTGATAGCTGGTTTATCCTGGGTGCCATGATTACTCTGCACCACAGGTGTGCAGCCCCACCCAGCCTGATCAGTCTGACTCGGTCCAGGTGAGGCTGCTTAAACCAGCCATCAACCACACACACACACACTCCACAGTCTTCAACTCATCAACACACTGATTGGGGCGACTCTGCAACGGTCCCCTGCCACACAACGCCCACATATTGCTGTGGGAAGGTTCCTTGCCTGAAGAGCCGCTTGTTGCCATGGTTACCGCGGATTCAGGCTGCCTGCGACTGCGGGAACGCGCCGTGGACACGCGGTTCGAATTT
>JAOPHQ010001720.1:0-12500 GCA_030340625.1 Merluccius polli | reverse complement strand
ATTGTTACACAGTTTAAGTATGCAATTGCCTCACGTTATCTTAAAGATGACATGGATATTCTGATGGCTAAAACGACACACAAAAACTATATTCCATATTTGTTATGTTTTGCTATGTAATTCTGCTGGCTGCGCTGCCAGGTAATGACATAGCTCAACACAGTCTTGTCTAACTTAAAAAACGAAAATAGTAACTTCCTGTTCCTCTAATTTTAACATTAGGTCAGTTCTATTTATGTCTTTCGCAGCACCAGCATGGTCAATAATGTATATTTACTTGATTAGTTGTGTCTATACTGGTGCACTGCCATACCTGTTGATTGAAAGGACCCATCATTAATGTTATGACCTACACCTGTATTTTTCCTACTGTGAAAAGTGTCTATTGTCACTCTCTCCCCCCAGTGTCCAACTACAACTTTGACAAGTCCAAGCAGTGCATCGGTGCCATGACCATCGAGATTGACTTCCTGCAGAAGAAGAGCACAGACTCCTCTGCATACGACTCCGATAAGATGGCTGCTGAGTTCATTCAGCAATTCAACAACCAGAGCTTCTCTGTCACACAGCAGGTCTGCACACACACACACACACACACACACGCCCTCAAGTCAGGGAGGAAGAGTAACTGCCGCTCTGCTGCACTTACATTTGCCTTGAATGTGTATGTCACCTGCACAGTAATTTCCATGTTGTTTTGGTGCCCTGGAATATGGATAGTAAATAAACAGCACACAAGACTGTATTTAGAATTAACTTGTATCATCCTTGTTTGCTGATGGGGACTCAGGAGGGAGAGAGAGAGAGGAGGGTGGGGGGTAAAAATGAATACACTGTACTGCGATGGGTTGTCTCAAAGTCGATTTTTCGACTTTGCGCACACACACAAGTACATAACTTGACACACATTCTGAGTGCATCAATCCGTCTCTTTCCCAACTCCTTTCCTTCTGTTCTTCCTCCTTTCAGCTGGTGTTCAGCTTCTGTGACAAGCTCTTCGGGCTGGTCATCAAGGACATTGAGGCCATGGACTCCAGCATCCTGAAGGGGGAGGCGCCATCTGGGAAGAAGCAGAAGGTACCTTCCTCTCTTCATAAGCCCATTGCTCCAGAGCTAGGTTGGGTGTTCGAGACCCGCCTGTCTCCAGAGCTAGGTTGGGTGTTCGAGACCCGCCTGTCTCCAGGGCTAGGTTGGGTGTTCGAGACCCGCCTGTCTCCAGAGCTAGGTTGGGTGTTCGAGACCCGCCTGTCTCCAGAGCTAGGTTGGGTGTTCGAGACCCGCCTGTCTCCAGGGCTAGGTTGGGTGTTCGAGACCTGCCTGTCTCCAGGGCTAGGTTGGGTGTTCGAGACCCGCCTGTCTCCAGGGCTAGGTTGGGTGTTCGAGACCTGCCTGTCTCCAGGGCTAGGTTGGGTGTTCGAGACCTGCCTGTCTCCAGGGCTAGGTTGGTTGTTCGAGACCTGCCTGTCTAGGCACTAGGCTGGGGCTAAATCGGCAGCTGGTCAAATATCTCAGAAGTTTGGGAGATTGAAGTAGGGCATGCTCAAGGTTGCTGTTCTTCCCCTCTCCTCTGGGACAGATCGATGTCGGGCTGATGGTGGGCAACAGTCAGGTGATCTTTGAGAAGGCCGAGAGCTCCTCCCTCACCCTGGTCGGTACGTATCTTCTTGCAAGTAGAGTTTACTGAACAAGTGTACAACAGCATTATTTCACACTGTTTTGTTAAAAGGAGGAAACACAATAGATTCATATTTTATCGGAGGCTTATAGAACTGCCCGGGAGAATCTGCAATTCTCGTTATTCGGTAATTGTGTAATCTGACTCTAAAAGCCAATATTATTTTCTCTTGTTCGACTCCAAATTTGATCAAGATGGATTCCCCGAACCAATCAGGGAAGAGATGCCCTGATTGGTCATAAATGAGCCGGGAGTGCATATTATTATGCATAATGCATATTAATGTACTACCAGGAGCATATACTGTGGTAGTATTTCTCTCTTTCCACAAGGGGGCACTATAGTTCAAGATAACATCCATAGGGCTTCGCTCAGCCCCATGTAACCAAGCAGGCCCTGGACAGGGCAGGTTTTCAACCAGGAACCAGGAAGGTGTGGGGTGGGAGTGTAACATGAGCTGTAACATTTGCAGCTGTAGTGGAAGACATATAAAAGTGAAAGAAAGAATATATACAATACAATACATAATATATGTAGGCCTTCATGATTTTCAGCTGTCAAGGACGGACATATGTGATCAATATTTGATCATGTTTACCAAACTACAGCCCACATTTAGATCAAGCTTCTTTGTTTAAATTGCCTCCTTGAGATGATCACAGTTTTACCTTTGATTATTTTGTGTGCCCACCCTCTCGCTATTGCAGTCTCTTATTAAAAGTTTTTTTCACCTGTGAAGTGTTGGGGTTGGGAGGTTTCCGTCAGATCTCATTTGAAGGTTGGCCTGTGAAACCACTCGAGTCTAATTATGCAAAGGAGCTTCAGAACCCAATGACATAGCCTAACTTAAAAGAGATATTCGACCTTAAATGTTTCTTAATAAATAGGCAACAGATCTTTTAGAAACTTTGAGTTAAGTAAAGGGTGTTTGTTATTAATGAGTGACTAGAAATTATCCACAGTGAGCCCAATTTTGTGTTTCTCCTCGCCTCTATTCTCCTCTTCTCTTTTCGTCTCCTCTCCTTGTCTCGTCTCTTCTCTTCTCTAACCCTACCCCTTTCTCCTTTAACGTCTTCCACTATCCACCACGAACGTATCCACTACTAAAACCTCCTCTGTTTGTTAGGCAAGGCCAAGACCAAGGAGGCCAGGCAGACCATTATCAACCCTGAGTGGAATTTTGAGAAGATGGGCATCGGTGGTCTGGACAAGGAGTTCTCCGACATCTTCCGTCGCGCCTTCGCCTCCCGCGTCTTTCCCCCTGACATCGTGGAGCAGATGGGTGAGACGCTTGTTGCAGGATATCCAGAGTTAACCAAGACTAAGACAGCAGACCACATTACTCATCACAGGGCCAGCATGGTGAAGCAGCTTTTAGTTTTTATGCACCACAGATCTTGGACAAACTTCCAGAACATGTGAGGTCTGCCTCAAAGTGTTTCTGTTTACCACAGCTTTTTATTAAACTGTATGGCTGCACTTTTATAAACTATATTATATTATAAATATAATTTATTATCTTTCAATTATCCCTTTATTGTTTTTTAAATGTGAGTCCTCCTGTCTATGTAAAGCACTATGAATGACTTTGTTTTTGAAGGGCGCCATATAAATGCATTTGCCTTGCCTTGGATTGCCTTATTTTATCAAATACAACAGACACTGTCACTCATGAGTTTTTACCGCCCAGCCACAATAATGAAATCATTTCTGATTCCCATCATTCGGGCCAATTCAGACACAACCAGCAACAGTGTTATCATGTGCTTCACCACAACCAGCCAGAAACAGTAAAATGTGTGTGTATTTTAGTATTTCACTCACTCCTCTTCTGATCACTCATCAACAACCAACCTCTCTCTCTCTCTCTCTCTCTCTCTCTCTCTCTCTCAACACCCCCCCTTCCAGGTTGTAAGCACGTAAAGGGCATCATGCTGTTCGGACCCCCAGGGTGCGGTAAGACCCTGATGGCCAGGCAGATCGGCAAGATGCTTAACGCCCGTGAGCCCAAAATCGTCAACGGGCCCGAGATCCTCAACAAGTATGTGGGTGAATCAGAGGCCAACATCCGGAAGCTGTTTGCCGACGCAGAGGACGAGCAGAAAAGGGTGAGTGTGCATGTCGTGTCTTCAAGCCCTTCCAACATATAAATACTTACATAGACTTACAACCACCTCGAAACTGTTGCAGGATAGCAGTATGCTACCTCTCTGCTGCAGCCAATCAGCGGTTACAAATTAAGGTTGACCAACCAATAGCGAGCATGCATTCCTCATTGATCGTACACTGAACTGAAGTGCGGGCGACTTCACTGCTATAGGCTGTGCTTTCCTGCTAAAACACTACACTAACCCTGTCTGCTTGACTGCGACCTTTCCAGCTGGGTGCCAACAGCGGCCTTCACATCATCATCTTTGATGAGCTGGACGCCATATGCAAGCAGAGAGGCACGGGCGCCAGCAGCACGGGGGTGCACGACACGGTGGTCAACCAGCTGCTGTCCAAAATCGATGGCGTGGAGCAACTCAATAACATCCTGGTCATCGGTGGGCTCCTGTTCTGTGTTCTCTCTGTCTTTGTCTGTCTCTCTGTCTCTGTCTCTGTCTCTCTGTCTCTGTCTCTGTCTCTCTCTCTCTCTCTCTCTCTCTCTCTCTCTATCTTGCTCATGCTCTCTCTCTCTCTCTCTCTCTGTCTCTCTCTCTCTCTCTCTCTCTCTCTCTCTCTCTCTCTCTCTCTCTCTCTATCTTGCTCACGCTCTCTCTTTCTGTCTCTGTCTCTGTCTCTTTCTGTCTCTGTCTCTCTCATTCTATCATTCTCTCTGTCTCTATCACTCCCTCTCTCTCATAACTGTAAGGGCAAATTATTACTGATCTTAGATCTGGCCTGCATGCTGTCATTTTTTGCTCCATAAACCCAGTTCAGATCAAAGGGACATTTGGGACAGTTTTAAAAGGTTGCAGAGAAAGTTGCAGCGGTGTGAACTGGTTTGTTGCAGGGTGTCTGAAGCCATTGCAGTGGTGTCTAAAAGTATCCACCCGCTATTTAAAAATGGTGGAAAGTAATGATTTCAAAAGAGGGAATTATTGCAATGTAACAAGTGGATGTATCACTTTGTCACTAGTCTCTATCTAGGTGAAATACAGCAAACATTACCGAAAGTCGTTGCATCACCAGCTTCCGGACAACATGTAAGGGTTTGTCTGATTGAATCATCATGCACCGCCATCATTACCAGTGGTAAACAACGTCAGCAGTTGATGAATGAAATATAGATGGCAGCTGTATAAATTAGATTATTTTCTGCTAGTGTTCCATTCCCTGCTCGCCTCGCCCATCCTATCGTCAACTGCTAGTTTGTTTTCCGTCAAAATTGTGGGTGAAGTACAACAGTATGCAGTGGTCCATTTTTCTGACTGGACAGAACACTACAAGATAGGAGGTATCTCTGTAAACAATAGAAATTCGATCTTCTATCAGTTGAGTAAAAATGTGCATTGGCTTTGAACCATCTTGCTAAGGAGTATCGGGCTGCCCTCATTTGGTTTGCGATAGTTAAAATTATTCATGCAGCTGAATCAACTCCAAAAAAGACTAGAAGACTCGAAAAATGAATCACACAATTTTCGGCATGTACCGATCTGACACCTTTTGTTTCCTCTCCTGTTCCACTCCTCCAGGTATGACTAACAGGCCTGATCTAATAGATGATGCCTTGATGAGACCTGGCAGATTTGAAGTCAAGATGGAAATCGGTAATGCGCCCATCACCTCCTCAAACTCACCTCAGCACCAATGCCAATGCAAAATGTTTTTGACAAATGTTTTTTTAAATATCTCTCAGCCTTTCTGTATTGGGATTTTTTTTTTTAACATAACAAAAATGTGTATTCATTTAATTTTACATATTTTATTCTTGTTCTTGTTCCTTGTTCTTCTCTTCGTTCTAAAAATTGACTCGCCCTCTGTCCTCGCCCTCCGTCTCTCCATCTTGCCTCCCCCTGACCCCCCTCCCCACCCTGTTCCCCCTCAGGCCTGCCTGACGAGAAGGGCCGTGTGCAGATCCTCACCATCCACACCAACAAGATGCGAGGCTTTGGCCTGCTGTCCGGGGACGTGGACATCAAGGAGCTGGCCGCCGAGACCAAGAACTACAGCGGTGCCGAGCTGGAGGGCCTGGTCAGGGCTGCGCAATCCACCGCCATGAACCGCCACATTAAGGTCAGTCCGCCAGCCGGTCAATCAGGCTGTCAATTAGTCAGGGCTGTCAGTGAGTCAGTCAGTCGGCCGGTTGACCGGTAGGCCAGACGGTTGTTTGGTCGGTAGGTCAGTCGGCTGTCCGGTAAGTCAGTCAGCCAGTCAGTCAGTCTGTCAGTCAATCCAGTGCATGCAACTGCCCTCAACTACCTCATTTAAACATTGAACCTGCTGGAATTTCACATGCCTGGGATTAGCTGTTGACTAGCCTAGCCTGAAAGAATCCGGTGTGAAACGCGGGATAGCTCTGCCCAGGGATATGGTGCACCCAAGAGTTAGAATTATCCCAAGGTTGACATTTTGCTACTGATTTTCAATTTGCTCACCCACAACATGTGACTGGACCTTCTCCTATTCTTCATTTCCCCTTGACAACCCTTAACACAATGTCAAGAAAACCAGTGGTTGCTGCATGTATCATAGCAACAGCAACTTGACAACTGTTCTCAGTGTGACCCATGCTTGTCCCTCAGGCTACGTCCACAGTGGAGGTGGACATGGAGCGAGCGGAGAAGCTGCAGGTCAGCAGGTCTGACTTCATGGGATCCCTCAACAACGACATCAAACCGGTAAGTCTAGATCAACAGAATTATAGGTGCTGCAGAGTTGTAAAGAGAGAGAGAGCAGAAAAGAGCAGAGGAGCACAAGATTAAAAAATAAGCAACTCTAAAAAAAAATCCCCTCCCTCTCTGCTCCCTCCATCCCTATGTTTCTACGCCATTGAGAAGTGTTGCATTCTCGCACCTGTGATTGACAGGCAAGATGGATTCCCTGAACCGATCAGGGAAGAGATGTGCTGATAGGTCAGACATGAACTGGGAGTGGTCTAAAATCTAAATTGTCTCAAAAATATTCTCACAGTGCATTTAACTCTCTGATAGCTTTGGCCTCACTAATCTTAGCTATACAGCACCTTTAAGACACCGTAGTTTAAGTTATCACTTCTACTGCACATGTGCAGAGTGCCCCTCTGGTAGCTGGTTAGGTTATAACTACAGGGCTGATAGCGTTCCGGCACCACGCCGGAATTCCGGCGTACCGACGTGTCTGTGAAAAAAAAAAAAAATCAGGTTCGCGTTCGCGCGGTCTGACATCGTCCATCGTAATGGCTGACTGACATCACGATGGAGAGCCACCATCGTGATGTCACGCCCCCTCTCTTCTATAGTTATTACCTAAAAACTTTGCAGGGATTGCTCTGTAAATACATTGAAAATATAATAATGGTCCATATAAAGTGCTGCAAGTTAACTAGGGCTGCCCCCTAATAGTCGGCTTAGCTGATCGACGGAGGCTTAGTCGAATACGTTTTCATTAGTCGAGCAAAAAGTAAAACATAAAAATAAGAAGGCATGAGCATCGCAAACCGAATACATCCGTGGTCGCAACAAGCCCTGATTTAACTCATCGCTGCAGGCATACTGACCAATACACCTGGGCAGGTAGACACCTAGGCAGGTAGACACCGCTAGACACACGGGACTCATACCGGTGATCGCGGCTTTAGTTCCCCGTGTCTGATTGCTGTAATTCGGAGCGTGAATATCGGTTGAATATCTAATATCTTTCTAACTTTAAAAAACACTTTAGTATTTTTTAAGCCGATAGTCGCACATCCCTCGTAACTACGCCGTGAAGGTGAACCCTCCCGGACTCCGCTAATAACATGAACCGCTCCGCCGGAGGAGCCGCACATCCACACGCACCGGACTGCGGTCAAGCCAGCCGTCTCTCGGTTCCGCGTGGTCAAGCCAGCCGCTCCAACATTTTCAAGTGCGCCCTTATTGCCGACTTTATGGCAAATACTTTGAGACAACTGGGAAAGTCAGCGCTAGCTTACTGCAGCGTGTGGAAACTTCCGGTTTTCAAAATAAAACGTGGCTATTAAATGTACCGGTATTAAATGTTTATTTAAAAAATATAAAGAATGTTAAGATTTGATTTTTTTTTAAAAAGAAGAAACAAAAAGAAAGTAAGAGTTGTCTCACAAAACAAGTATGACCCTGCACTGATTTTGAGCCAATAGGTCACAGATCACCTGGAAGGAATGGTCATATTTACATGATGAAATGTATTAGCAGGGATGGATTACTGAACAGGCCTACCAGGCCCAGGGTCCCAAGAGCTCTGGTGCTCTACACAAAGATGCTACTGTAATATAGGCTTATATTTGGTTTGTTCATCTCATGCCTGAATGTTGTCAATTTATTTCCACAAAATTCACCAGAATCTATCATTTAAGGGACTATTTATCCAAATTGTCTTCCAGGGGAGCATACCCCTGGATCCCGCTTGACAATTATGTTGATCAGGGCATATATCTTAGGGGCCCGCTTACCTCCCAGAAAAAAAAAGTTCAGGCTCAGGATTTTTTTCTACTATCACCCCTGTAACTACGGTAGGTTGTATCTCTTCATGTCCAAGATATTCCTTACAATGAATATAGTTATTTTATAGTGAGTGTTATAGCGGAAGTTATAGTGAAAGTTAAGTATCAGTGGTGTCTTCAACAGTACATATACCTGCTACTGCTAATCATCTGATCCTGGTTGGCGACGTGTGGAGAATGCAATGCAAAGTTTAACTCATATACAGTTATTTTCAAAATGATGTTCACGCTTCCAATACAACGTCACTGACTTATAAGTTCAATACAACTTGGTGAGAAGGTTAATAAAAAAAGGACTTTTAATTCTATGCTATGTAGCAAAGCTATGATTTGTACTGGCATACATGCATATGTTTTAGATATACAATGTAGATATAGAATCATGCCTTAGAGGTAAAATGTGTACATGGCAGTTCTATACCACATATTATGTGTTAGACTTGTATGTAGACAATGTTTTTCTTATATGCTTTTTGAATTATTTGCTTTTTGGGCTTCTACGCAATCGGCCAACAGTTAAATCAAGCTTTTTGGTTTCATGTTGGGTTGAGTATTAAAACGTTGGACTTACTCTGATTTATACAACCCTCTTCCTGGAATCATATGACACAATGATTTATTTAGCACTTTGGATTCAAGGTTTCTATGGTAACATATTCCAGAGCACATTAATATTTTGAGGGTAATGTTCTAATGAAATAACCATGTGCAGATTTTGTTTTTCACCATTAGACATAATGAATGGAAGCTTTTCAAATGAGGTCAGATGCAAAAAGGCCTATGAACAAGAGGATAGGAGGACAGATGATGAAACAGATACAAGATCATGCTATTGTCTCACACATTAACACATTGTACACCACATCAGTGTCCCACTCAGAAGCTCTCTGGCATCGATACCTTCTGTGGTATGTGTCATCCTCTTAATATAATTTCCTTTTTCTAAGTCAGGGGAGATTCAATAATACAATACCGAGTTAAAGTTACCAGCATAGCTACCATTAAATATTGAACAAACCCCATCCACCCATCTTCGACTCAATATTCTTTATTTGTCATTGCAAGTAGTACAAGTACTATAGAAGGAAATGTGATCTCTGCATTGAACCCATCTCTAGCAGCACTAGGAGCAGTGGGCAGCCACAGTGCAGCGCCCGGGGACCAACTCCAGGTCTACTGCCAGTGCCTTGGTCATGGGCACTGTGTTAACCTAACATGCATGTCTTCTGGTGTGGGAGGAAACCGGAGCACCTGGAGGAAACCCACGTAAACAACATATAAACGCCACGCAGAAGGGTCCCAGCTGGGGGTTTGAACCCAGGACCTTCTTGCTGTGAGGCAACCGTGCTGTGCCACGTCTCTCGTGTTAACCAAGCCCCCTCTCTCTATGATGCAGGCGTTTGGTACCAACCAGGAGGACTACGCCAGCTACATCATGAACGGGATCATCAAGTGGGGCGACCCCGTCACCCACGTGCTGGATGACGGGGAGCTGCTGGTGCAGCAGACCAAGAACAGCGACCGCACACCACTGGTCGCTGTGCTGCTGGAGGGTGAGGCTGCTGGCCACACACCCACACACACACACACACACATTGCACACACACATATGCATGCACGTGCACAGGATCATGCTATTGTCTCTTAACACATTGTTGACCACATTGCACACATTGTATAACACACACATGCACACATGCACACTGGCTGTCTTGTGCCTACATACACATATACGTACTTCTCACGCACATGCAGTATACACATAGATGCAACGTAACCACTTGGTTATTGTCACTAGGTTTAGGGATGTATCCACTACCACACCTACCAAATATCTTGTTATTGTCATTAATGTACATCTCAAAGCCACCGAATGAATGTCTTGGAAAGAGGATTGTAGGGCGTGGCCTGAATACTGAGTTCTGCTGTCCATCACTTGAACATTCATCAGCCATAGTAATGGGGCGACTGGGGCTCTTTGATCTCAAGAGGTCGCAAAGCGTGTCCCTTGTGTTTTAATCCCCTATGTGTGTTCAATTCCCCTGTCTAGGCCCACCCCACAGTGGTAAGACGGCCCTGGCAGCCAAGGTTGCAGAGGACTCAGAGTTCCCCTTCATCAAGATCTGCTCCCCTGACAAGATGATCGGATACTCCGAGATCGCCAAGTGTCAGGCCATCAAAAAGGTATTCTGTTTAAATCAGTCTATCAAGTCTTAGATTTACATTTAGTCATTTTAGCAGATACTTCCTTAAGCGATCCATAAGCGATTCACAAGTAAGGTTAAGGTTAATCAAAGCATACAATTAAAATTGTAGTCGCCACAAAACAAGTTACAGCGCTGCACAGGAAGCTAGGAATCAAAAATATAATAAATATTGTATTAGTGGTAGTGTGAACAGTTGATATCACATATCAACTGTCAAGCAATTTCTAAATGTCTGAAGTTTCACAGCGACCGTACAGCTCAATAAAGTGCATTCTACAGGGATGCAAACGGCGCGCCTTTTGGCGGATGCCGCCTTTTTCACGGCTATCAGGGGGACTTGCGTGAATCGTGCAGATACGATGAGTTTTTTTTTTTAGGGGGGGGGGGGGGGGGGGGGGGGGGGTCCGAGGTGGAGTGTCTGATTATATTTTCATCAAAGGTAATTCTGTATTAAAATTACTAGATAAGCAAATGCCGTTACAGTCTATGAAACATAGGAAGTATGCGTATGAAAAGAAAACAGTAACCAGAAAGTTGCGCACGTAAAGCCTGCGCCGGTCTGCTGCTGCTGCCTACACGTCACTACACCAGGGCTTGAAAACAAAATTATTTTTCAATCGTTCCGCTCCGAACGGAACCGGTATATTTAACGTTTTCGTTCTTGCGTTCCGCCACCAACATATCGTTCCTGAACCGGTTCGGAACGTAAAATAACGTTCGTTCTTAACGTTCCGGCAGTGTTATTGGGCCTCCGCGGTGTGTTACTATTGCGGCCCCCCCCCCCCGCCGGCCGTAGGTCCGTGGTGTGTTACTATTGCGCACCCCCCGTCGGCCGTTACTATTGCGCACCCCCCCCCCCCCCCCCCCCCCCCCCGCGGTGTGTTTGTGTTACTATTGCGGGCACCCCCGCCGGCCGCGAATTTATTTTTTGCAGGGTGGTAGCAGGAAGCACCGCCCCACCCTGCTCCTGATTGGTTGAGCTGTGCTCTCGACTCTAAGATTGTTTACTGCGCCTGCTAACCCTAACCCTAACCCTAACCATAACCCTAACCATAACCCTAACCCTAACCATAACCCTAACCCTAACCCTAACCCTAACCCTAACCATAACCCTAACCCTAACCATAACCATAACTATATCTTCAACACTTGTAAACTGGTCGTTGAGATTAAACAATCTTCTAGCTTGCTGGGCGCAGTAGAACCAATCAGGATAGAGTCGAGAGCACAGCTCAACCAATCAGGAGCAGGGTGGGGCGGTGCTTCCCGCTACCACCCTGCAAAAAAAAATTTGCCCGCCGGCCGTAGGTCCGCGGTGACGCTCGAACGTGAACGTCGTTTTACGGCAGCGGAAGATTTACGACAGCCAGCATACAGACAGTAAACAGACAGTGAGCAACGGACTTCACATGATATTATTCACAACTCGGATTAATTTAATGAAACCCATTGATTCTTTTGACCGGTGGACCCTTACGGACTTAAGGAATATAAACAATGCAGGAACGGACACACACCGTACGGACTTTATGATCGCTTCAAAAGTTGGAAGTCAGACCTTTTCCCCGTCTCTCTTGTTTACCGGTAAGTCTGGATGAATTATGCGTTGGTGTTCATAGTTTGTGTTAAATGAACTGAATGATTTATCTGTGGAGAATCTAACTGATCTAACGATGTGCGTTATGTCCATATGGACAGACGTTTAAACGGTTACCGTATATTTGTGTAGGTGATCTAAACGGCTTAAGTCGTTCAAGAAATAATTTAGATAAAATCCAGATCCGGCCTCAATTGGAGACATGCGTTTATTTGTCAAAACGTGTCGCCACACCCCTGCGTCTATTAGGGACCCCGCTTTTATTGGAAGTTTTACGGTATATAGAGAATAGGGATGGGCATAATTAATCGATGATCGATCATTGATTGTTAAGAAATGTGTCGATCAATTTACGTATATTGTTATCGATCAAAAGGA